>BJFM01002941.1:244339-268272 GCA_016586285.1 Arothron firmamentum
AAAGGAAGGTTGCACATGTAGAAATCTGCCTGTCTGCGGAGGAATGGGTGCAGGAAAGAGTTCCGGAGGTCAGCCAAAAGGCCTCTGGCAGACGCTGAGATCTTAGGACAAAAGCTTCGGACACAGCATCACCGCCGCGAGTCACGGCCGTGACAGCATCCCGCTGTGGAGAGAGGGAGAGAGAGAGAGAGTCGGATGGTTGACAGCCAGAGGAGGAACCTGGAGCGCTCCAGTTGAAGCTGACCTCTCTTCCCACGTGCGGTTTACCTTCCAGGCGGATCAAAGCTAGAGCGACTCGGAGATCGCTAAAGTCTCTGCAAATAAAAGCTGAGCTGAGGGTCATTATTTCTGCAATCACTTGTTTTACGTGAGGAAAGAAAACACGCCAATCCATGAAAGCCCAACAAAATGACTAATAGTCATTTATTGCCCAGTTGATTGGACATTTTGTCCCCGTTCTTTCTTTTAGGCGTGCCTTGTCACGCCTAAAGATCAGTCATGGGAAAGAGGAATGTTTCAGCCTGCTTTTAAAGGCACGGGCGGAGCGCTCCCGTCTGTAGATCTCCACAGAAAGGTGGTGCTTATGAAATCCATAATTCTCAGGGCCTGAAAGCCCCGAGTGGTGCGCGCAGACGCGGCAGCTCGAGCCGACGCGGCGCCGCTTTCAGACGCCTGCGCCAGGCAGAGTAATCAGGATACTCTGAGGCGCAGCGCTGCGAACAAAAGGCGTGATTGCTGGAGGAGCGCCGCCATCAGGGCTGCAGCTCAACCCCCCCCGCTGATCGATGATTCCACTCTCTTCCCGACTCTTCACCCTCACCTGTTCTCTGTCTGGCTCCTTTGTTTTACTCTCTTTCTCTTCTCAGATTTGCCTCTTTTAGATATTTCTGTCTTTTGGTCGTGGTTTGTGGGAAAAGCCCATCATCCCATGTTCAGAATGTTAAATCTAATGATTTTAGCCATATTGGGCTGGAATAGTCTGTTGTGTTGAGATGCTGGATCGGGATCTTCGGCGTTCCCCGCCATCCGTGTGCGCTGCGCCCCATCGGCGTTCTGTCTGGTCTACACTGGCGGTGGAGTTCCGAGGACGGAGCGCGGAGCGTTCCAAACCGCTGCTGGCGGACGGCCGGCGTAAAAACGCGCCGCGGCCTGACCTTAAGGATAAAAGCGTATCAGATCCGTGCTGCCGGACTGATTTCTGATCTTCACGCCCGCATTTGTCAGAGTCCCAGCGTTTGTTCTGCTGTATTGTAATGAGAGCACGTGGCCTCATTCTTCTTCTTTTTCTTTGGGCCATTTGTCTGAGCGCAGAACCATTATTCTCTATTAGGCTTTTCATCTTTGGAACACAGCTCACACGAGGGGAGCGCCTGTTTCCCTGTCTGTTCATCTCACATAAAAGCCATTGTATTCAATATTTAATAATGTGTTGTTGAATTACCCACCTTTGTCTCTTCTCCCCCTTTGAAGACATGCTTTGTTAGAGAATTGTTAGTCACTTTGCAGCCGCTAACAGGCTGATTTAGGAAGAGGCGCAGAAAGGCGTCAATCTTCCTGTTATTTAACATGCAACATTAGCGCTAATGTACTGTTTCATTAGGAGTTACTCGTGATTTGAATTTAAATGACATCAGATTAAACCAGAAAGTTCCATTTTCCATAAGCCGATGCTCCGATAAATGAAACAGGGCTCCAGCACACGACAAAATCTTTTGAATTTAACATTTCCCAATATCAACTATGCCAATACACGCATGCATATACAGTATAAAGTATGTTTATAAAATGCTAAATATAACATGCTTTTTTTTCTGCGTATCCTCCACAGCATCCTACCTATGGAGCAAGGCATTGTTCTTGGTCAGTATCTGGGAGCCTTCAGCCTCATGGACACCTTCAGAGGGCACTCCAGCAAGAAGAGTGACTGAAGACTGAAGAATACTGACTTTGAGAGGCATTTATTTAAGTCTCCATTAAACGTAATCAACCTATTTAATTATGCTAATCGTTCTCTGGGGCCTCCGCACTTATATTTTAATTGCAAAACTTGACGTGTCCATTATTTCACTGTTTAAACAAATACTGTTCTGTTTTTATATTTGAAGACATTTTATTTAATAATTGGAGAGGATGAAAACGTGTTATTTTCTGCACAGACAGAAGAAAGGTGTGCTTTAAAATAACCGCACATTCAGGCCTGTTCAGAGGGAGTTGGACTAGTTTGTAGTGTGAGATCCCACAAATCAATCCTCAAAACATCTGCAAAATGTTACATTTAGAAATCCTTGATATGAATAATAAGGTTTTGGAATAATTACCTTGATATTAATAGAAAAACATTGTAGGGAGGAATTTTAAACTCATAAACACTCACGCCTTAATAGTGAGATACTGAACACATCGCACTCAACATAACTGTAAAATAAGGAAATATTACAGATTTATCACGTGGAAAATGTCAATTTTCCCTAAGTTGCTTATTTGGCAATAATATTGGCTCCAAACCCTTCAGATATGTTGTATTTTCAATGGAATACAGAGAGAAATTTCAGGGTCAGGATGCTCCCGTTCATGGTGGACGAGTAACTGTACTGAAGTTAAAGAGTTGAAGTGAGTGGACACCTCTGACACATGTGTTTTTAAAGTTCTTTCTTCTTTTCCTCTCATGCTCACAACTGCTGTATGCAGACTGCTGCATAAACGTGTTGTTCTACAGCAGCACGCCTTTACGATGAAGCGGAGCGTTTATATTGAATAATATAAATGTACTTCTCTTTAAATTACTGTGTCCTTTGTCATTTCAACTGTATGTCTGTCCACTGTTTTCATGAAGAATGTAGAGATACAAAGCTGCTAATTTACATTTCCTGAAGATTTCAGATTTAATCCAGATATTTGATTTAATCCAGTTTCTGACTGCAAACCTTTCGATTGTATGTTGTAATTTCTCTCATCCCCCTGTGATTGTTGATGCTTTTGACTGATTCTCTGTTGTCTCAATCATTATTTGTAATTTCATTACATCTGCCTGTTGGCTAAACCTGTTTTCCAAAATGTGCCGTTATGATTTACATAACAGCTAAACCGGACTTGAAGATTAAAGCTTTCAAGACGCGCGTTAACCGTATGCGCATGGCTATATATATATATATATCCTGATGATGTTCTAATTCTAATATCTGTCAATAATAAAGCAAACTCAACAGAACAGAGAGTTACTGATTAGTTTTATTTTATCTGAGTGACCATTTCACAAGAAGATAGAACAGGTGAATGTTCAAGAAAAATACAGGATTTAAGTGCATATGCATCACTAACAATGAAAACTACACAATAGATATAGCATGAACACTAGTAAACAAGAAAAGCCTCTAAAGCTCTCAGACCTATAGCATGCTTACATCACCCTGCCACAAGTATCCACCCACCCATAAGAATGTATCTATTTACAGTCTAATCTATCCAGTTTTTCCATTATGAACTGTCAGCCCAGACATCTCAAACCAGGCTGGCAGCCTGATGAGTGTTTTCAAGCGTTTCCTGGGCAGAAGTAGAGATTCTCTGGGACTGGGATGTCATGCACCACAGGCTGGAATTCCAGTTGATTTTTGTAGGTGTAATAAAGCACCTAAGGAAGAAATTCTGACTGAAGCCTTATGAGATCATGATTCAAGCATGAAAAGCAGGAAGTGAGTTTGTCCCCGACTGAGGACCAGCGCTAACCTTCAATTTGATGCATTTTGTTTTATTTGTATCGCACCTTTTACAATAAAATTGCCTCTAGGTGCTTTACAGAGGCAGAAACCCAGAGCCTGAACCCCCCAGCGAAGCACAGTGGCAAGAAAAACTCCCTTTGAACAGGAAGAAACCTTGAGCAGGACCAGGCTGACAGGGAGGAACCATCCTGCTGAACGCCAGCTGGGTAAAGGAGGAGAAGAAGAAGAAGAAGAGGGAGACAGAAAGGAGAGAATAAAGGCTGCTAACTGGTTCCAGTAAAGCTGCCTGACAGCTGAAGGCTCGTCCTCCCAGTTACTTTGATGAATTCTAGGAACTACAAGTCAACCTGCCCTCTGATCTGAGTGTTCTTTCAGGAACATACGGAACTATGAGATCCTGCAGGCATGATGGACACAGTCCACGGAGAGCTTTTAAGATGGAGAATCTTAAAGTCTATTCTGAATTTCACTGGAAGAAGAGAAGCTAAAACCAGAGAAATAAGATCTCTTTTGCTGATTCCTGTCAACCTGAGGGTGCAAATGCTGCTCTCCCTTCCAGCTTTCTCTTTTTCATGTTTTGGCTATTTCATTTTATTAATCTCCAAGTGATTTTTCTCTTTTGTGTTGCACCTCTACTCAAAATTGCCTTATAAATAAAGTCGAGTCTGATTTTTATTTATTTATATATATTTTTTGACGGTCAGGACTCAGCAGTCAGCCGTTTCCATCCCAGTAGACATGACCCACTGCCTTTTCTCTGCTTTCATGCTTTTTCTATACTGATTCGATTATTTGAAGTTTAACCCGCATTAATCACAGCAACAGTGTTTGGGCATCGATGCACTGGAACTGTGTACAGTTAAACTTTATTATTATTTCACATAGACTTTGTAGCTTCTGTTTGATAAAATATTAAACTCTCACAACTCAGTGGTGAAAAGACCAGCCTGCTGTTGGACCGCTGCTGCCATCTAGTGGATTTTTTGAAAAGTTTTCCTTTAGTTGTAAATAGTTACGAAAACACACACACACACACACACACACACACACACACACACACACACACACACACACACACACACACACATATGGGAATTGAAATGAGAGTTAATTTCAGTTTTCAGTGGAAACTACTAATGTTTTGCACATGATTTACAGGATTTATTGGTACATGTGCGATTAAGAACAGCAAAAACTACAATTCAAGGTGTGTGTGGTGGATCTCCACACTTGGGGGGTTGGGGGGAGCGGGGTGGGGTGGGGATGAGGAGCATTTAAAGCTACACTCACAGCCAACTTCCTCTTCATTCATGCACCAGCAGCACCATGTGCCATGGCACCCAGCCGGTACACCCTGAGCGGCTCGGCAACGGTTCCTAGCCCGGCGCCGGGGGACAGCTCCAGCCGTGTCTACGGTGAGTGGCACCAGTCCGGCCCGGTCTGGACTCACCATCACCTGCAGCAGAGCGACCACCATTTAACAACAACCCTATCAGAAACTCCAGGCAGAATCTTTAAAAAAAACATCCGGATGGGAGGCAGCTAAAGGTCCATGTGACCAACAAGGATCATGTAAATAAATAAATCCACTCTGTCCTGATGTTTGGCTCGCCGTGAGCACGTCAGGTACTTTGGAACACAGACGCTGGTGAATTGTTCTGTGCACACTGTTGCTATCTTTGTGAGCTGAGGATTAGCAAAGTATTACTGCTCACTAATTCCATCAGCTTGTGTCTGTTTACTCCAGCGAAAACGTGTCTGGTGTGTCCTGAGCTGCTGTACCTTACTGTACTGAATGAGTCAATCTCAGGCTGAGGATTTCAGTATTTCTCTCCATCACTGTTGTCCTCCCGGTTAACGTGTGACCTGGACAAGCGTCAAGTGCTGCAGAGCAACAGAGGAGGCCGCTCTGACAGATCAGATACCTCACATCCACGTGGGTGTGCGACCCTTAAACGGGAACACCAGGACGCATTATTGAAAGAAAAATGTATTCTTTCTTTCTTTCAGGAGAAGCACACAAGTTTGATCCATCCTTCAGCGGCCCGGTCCACAGAAGGTAACGCCTGCTGTGCGTCCACGTGTGCAGGACTGCAGTCGTAACAGCTGGAGTTGTTGTGATGTCGCACACCCTCAGCTGAAGGAGTTCATTTACGCTTATTCGTGCAGCTTCTCGGGGGTGTTTTCTCCTGCCAGCCAGAACTCTTCTGTGCAGAATAGCTCCGCTCATATTGGATGGAGAGATCTGTCTTAGGACAGATTCTCATCCGGCTTTGGGTCCTCATCCATGAACGTGCGCTCATTTGACCAGAGCGCCACTCTTCCATGTCCCATGCGTGTGAAAACTGCAACCAGACTGCTTGTTGTTTTCTTTCCTCGGCAGCTTTCCTCTTTCCACTCCTCCACGAGAGCCAGATTTGAGGGGTGCATTGCTAACAGTTGTCCTGTGGACGGACTCTCCCACCTCAGCTGTGGACCTGAACAGGAGAAGCCCCTGATTAATGCTCTCCTTGCTCGTCCTTTTTGGAATAATGGATCAAACAGTGATCTTGGGATATGTTTTCACCACCTAACCCCGCTGTAAACTACTTCAACAACTCTCTGGCTGCTCAGTAATGTTCTTTACAGACCCTCTGAGGCCTTCACAGAACACTTACATGTGACAGCCAGACCTTTTAGATCTTTATTCGTCATCATTTTCCTTCCACTTCACAATCGTGTTCCACTTTTGAGCTGGTCTACAACAATATAATAATGGAAGGAGACAACATGTGCAAATGCTCTTGAATGAATGCTCTTGTTCTGACTCTGCTCCAACCCTGTGCTCCTTTAGAAAGTGCACTGATGTCATCTGCTGCATGGTCTTCATGACTGTCGTCTTCTTATATGTGGTCTTGGGAGCAGTAGGTGAGTACAGATTATCTAAGATCTAAGATTGTGGTGCTGCTCCTCCCGTTAATCTTGAACACATGTTAGCAACTTTTGATCTGGGCAGATGCAGGCTGATAAACGAATGAACGATTGCTGAAGGTGCAGAGAGAATCGACAGCTCCGCTCACACATGCTGCGAGCGTCTGCCCAGGGTCCTGCTCACTTTAGATGGTCTCCATGATTTTCTGCAGAACTCTTTCATTGAGATATACTAATTCTACACTAATTTCATTTACTTTCAATGTAAAGATTTTGCAGTGGCTGCTTTGTTATTTTGTGCCGTATTTCCGTGCATCACATATCACCGTTTAACCGACCGTCTCATGTCCCTCCAGCCTGGTTACATGGGGATCCCAAGAAGCTGCTTCATCCAACAAACAGCTATGGTCAGTTCTGTGGTCAGAAAGGAACTCACAATTCGTAAGTCGCTGTTCAGATGGACGTATGTTTGAAGAGCCAGTCATTGCATGTCACTGGTTTTTCAGTCAAGTTGTGTGTGTTTTTGTGACCGCAGCTCTGCCCAAACTTGAGAAACTGCTTGATAGTTGAAGGATGCAAGGGACAACTCCATTCCTCTTGTTCACCAATTTAATTGAGTAATGGAGTGGAATAGGAATAGGAAATTAATGCATATTTATATTCAGTTGGATTCAGTCAACACAATATTCTTACCAAATTATGTAACATTTAAAGTCTGTGATCCAAATTAGGAAGATAAAAATACTCCTTAAAGACTCATCAGAAGCACAATGAGGGCTTGGGCTCAAGCATAGACACAAACGGAAGAACTCCCATCAGGCCTCTGGGTACAGACTGTTTCCGGGTACGATCTAAAGCGCCCCTGGCGCCCTCTCGTGGTTAAGAAGCTAAACTACATTTCTGTGAGCCATCCTGATCACAACGAGGCTTCAAAGGTCCCGCTCAGGAGTATTAAACGCACAGACTGGGTTTTCTGCAGGATTCTGAGTCAGTATGCTTCTAATCTCGCTGTTAGAGACAATTTCAGAGTTAAAGAACGACCTTGGTCACAGATTTCTCCTAGATTCCTCACGGTTGGACTGGAGGCCAAATGAACCCCATCCAGAGTAATAATGTAGCCAGTCAGCTTCATGGCACAATACAATGAACTCAGTTTTGTCTGAGTTAAAGAGAAGAGTATTTAAGCTAATCAATGTCCACATGTCTTTAAGATGAGCCTGGAGTTTGACTGACTGCTCCGTTCCTCTGGTTCCGTTGATCAGTGCAATATTAGATCTACAGAGCTTTGTGGAACTCCATGACTGACCCAGCTATAAGAAGAGAAAATGTTTGGCTGGTGTGACTGGGTTTCCTCAAAGTTTTAATGTCACTCGTGAGACGCTCATGAAGTCTAAGCATGCGCTCGTCGGGGTTTGGGCTTTTGGTGCCTGGTCAAATGTAGAGATCCACACGTTGTTGTTTATCTGTCCGTTCACACCACCCAGACCGGAGCCACACCAGATGGAACGAACCAGGTACACTTTGGAATAGTGATCACTTATGATGAATCCACAGCTTAATAATACAAATAACATTAAATAGTTCAGTCATTTGGTTCCACATTTTCCTTCATGGACCTCCTCCTTCCTATTTCCTGCGTGAACAGGAAATAACAGAACAACGTTTATAGCCATAATGGATTATCGATTGGTGCTAATTGAAACCTTCTCTCGTCTTCATCTCACCTGAATTCCCTTCAGTGTTAAAAAACCACACCGTGTTCTTCATATTTCAGGAATAAACCCGTCCTGTTCTACTTCAACATCTTCAAGTGTACCAACCCAGCTATACTGATCAACCTACAGTGTCCCACAACTCAGGTACACACACACACACACACACACACACACACACACACACACACACACACACACACACACACACACACACAAAATGTTTTCAAGTTTTTATAGAACACAACATGAAAACATTCAGGTACAGGCTGGAAAGTGGAAGTATACTGTATATATTGTATATAAAAATACAGTAGACAACAGTTTTGAGTTTGCTGCTCTTTTTCTCAGGTGTGTGTGTCCAGGTGCCCAGACAGGTTCGCCACCTTCAGTGAGATGCGGCAACAGTTCAACGTCAGCAAGAAGAACTGGGAATATTACAGACAGTTCTGTAGGCCTGACTTTAATAACCCAGAGAAGGTACTGAGGACACGTTTTAGACAACTTCAGATAAACCTTCTGCCACGGTTGCGTTTGTCATTCTAACGCCTTTTTCTGCTGCGTTTCCTCAGCCAGTTTCTGAGGTTCTGCGGGATGACGACTGTCCCTCCGTGATATATCCCAGTAGACCACGTGAGGCCGGGAAACTTATTATAACACACAAAATGTGCCTTTACGGGTTCAGTCATGGCTGGATTATATTAATTCCCTCCTGGTTTTGTGTCAGTTTTTCAGAGGTGTGTGCCAGACTTCAACGTTGTGAATGAAACCATGACAACAGTCAATCAAAGCAGGGTGAAAGAAGCTCTGGAAAGGACAAACTCTGTCCTTGACCTCCAACACGCTGCCAAGTACGGTAGCCAGTTGTGTTGTCTCCAGATGTGATGGAAGACACCACTGGGAGCAGGTTTGGTGGCTTTCACCCACGCTGACAGTCTTCTCTGGGTCTCCTGTGCAGGAGTTTGGCAGGGCTGGCGGACACTAAAGAGCTGAGCATGAAGATAGCTGAAGATTATGCCCAGTCATGGAAATGGATGCTGGTGTAAGTTGGTTACTTTAAAAGATTCACAGCTGACTCCTTCATCAGCTCAGAAAAGTGCAGAATAAAATAAAATTCCAAGTCCGAGCATTAAGTGCACTTCAGTTACTGAGCAGCCCCGTTGGCAATGATCAGCATACCCGGGGCCTGTGGGGCCTCGGGCCTGGTTCTCTGAACCGGCCCTTGACTGGTGGGGGGGGCTCTCTCTTTGCGTGGATGTTGTGTTGCAGAGGCCTGTTGACGTCCTTGGCCGTTAGCTTGGTGTTCATCATCCTGCTGAGGTTCACAGCCGGGTTCTTACTGTGGGTCACCATCGTCGGTGTCACGCTGCTGCTGGCTTATGGTGAGAGCTGGTTTTCCTTCCTTCAGATGTCGCTGTCAAGTTGTGTACGTGTGTGTGCATGCGTGTGTTTGAGTACATGCTTAGTGCTGAGTACAGATATGTATTCTAGTGGCAGAGTGACGCCTTTCAGGCTGGTTCTCGCAACGTTAAAGGCCTGTTTGAGGATTAAGACGGGGTTTTTGGGTTGGGTTTAGGATTGGGTTTAGGTCAGAGTTAGGGTCAGGGTTAGGGTGAGGGTTAGGGTCATCGGGGGTAGCTGGGATGTTAGGGTGAGAGTATGGGGTTGGGTAATACATTTATGAAAGTCCTCACAAATATAGAAGTGCGAGTGTGTGTTTGTGTGCAGGTATTTGGTACTGCTACGCGGAGTTCTCCCGGCTCAAAGACAAACCGGGATCTGATGTCTCCATTGTTGAAGTGGGCTTTCACACAGACCTGCAGGTTTATCTGCAGCTCAGGCAGACCTGGATCATCGCCTGTGAGTTCTCTTTTGGACACCTGGTACTTCTGTAGAGGAGAACAGGTCTGAAACCAGAGCCAAGTTGGGAATTAGGTTAGAACTCAGCACCAAACTGAAAGTGAAACTGGACTAAGCATATCCGCAGAACTCTCTGCTGCTGGGTACTTGCTCTCTCTTCGGCTGAAGGTCAAACTGATGACCTCTGGATGTGTAAAAAGGCTTTTTTCTTTTATCAGGTGTGTGTTTGGGAGTGGCAGAAGCTTCCATCGCCCTGATGCTGATCTTCTTAAGGAGACGTATCGGAGTGGCCATCGCCCTGCTCAGAGAGGCCAGCAAGTACGGCTCATGTCCACTCACAAATGTCCCGGATGCTGACCACATCTCCCCAAGTTGATTTTTTTCTGTTGTTGTTGTTGTTGTTGCTGTTGTTGTTTTAGAGCCATCAGCCACATCACCTCCACCCTCTTTTATCCCCTCATCACTTTTCTCATGCTGGCTGTTTGCATCTTGTACTGGGCAGTTACTGCAGTGTATCCTTCAGTGAACACACACACACACACACACACACACACACACACACACACACACACACACACACACACACACACACACACAGAGTGCAGCTTTGATGAAATCAGCCTTTTACCAGCTTGTAAGCCGATTCTTTAACCGCCGTGCTGAAACCAGCCACCTCGCATCCTCAGGGGAACAAATCTATAAAGTTGTGTCTCCTGATGTAAGCTGCCCCTCCGCCAACACCACCTGCACGCCTGAGGTACAGTACGGGGCTTTGCACCTTAACCTTTCCAGGGTCCCAGGGTTAACGATACAGTTACGGGGTGTGTTTGAACTCCGCCAGAGCTTCAACAGAAGCGGCCCTTCCAGCAGTGAGCTGTGTCGGGGCTCGCAGTGTCTGTTTGCCTCCTACGGCGGGGAGACGTCCTACCATCGCTACCTCTTCTGGCTGCAGCTGGCCAACCTGCTGCTCTGCTTTTGGCTGGTCAACTTCAGTCTGGCTCTGGAGCAGTGCTCCCTGGCTGGGGCATTCGCCAGCTACTACTGGGCCAAAAGGAAGCCGCAGGACATTCCATCTTGTCCGCTGTTTTTGGCGTTCTTCAGGGCCCTCAGGTCACAGCCGCAAACTCTTTCTTATTTTATTAAAAGGAGCTCTTAAAGTTCTTTATTGCGTGCTCCAGTGTTCTGAACCTCCTCCGTCTGTGCGCAGATATCACTCAGGATCTCTGGCGTTTGGGGCTTTAATTGTTTCAGTTGTCCAAGTGATCAAAATTGTGCTTCAGTACCTGGATCAGAAACTCAGAGGTCTTGAAACACACACACACACACACACACACACACACACACACACACACACACACACACACACACACACACACACACACACACACACACTCATCAGCTGATGCACACATCTCTATATATAGTGTGCAGCACTAATGTGTCACAGGACTGACCCAGAGTTGCTTCTTCATGCAGGTTTGAACAGCAGCTTGTCCAGGTTCATCACACACTGTCTGAAATGCTGTTTCTGGTGCCTGGAGAAATCCATCCGCTACGTGAACCACAATGCTTACATCATGGTGAGCTGTCACTGTTGTGTTGTTAACCACAGCTACAACTGGTCTTCTTGCCAGCTGGTTTTGATTGCCGGTTTTATGCTGCCTTCTGCCTCTTCTCCACTAGATGGCGATCTACGGAAAGAGCTTCTGCGCCTCAGCCAGAGCCGCTTTCTTCCTCCTCATGAGGAACGTAGTCAGGTGCGGGTCTGCGCGCGGACTGGACATTTTAGTTCCTATGTCAGCTTTTTTTATTTTTATTTTTTGTAATTCCCTGCCTTGTGTTTTTAGGGTTTTAGTCCTTGACAGAGTGACAGATTTCCTGTTGTTTCTTGGCAAATTACTGATATCAGGAGGCGTTGGTGAGTGCTGTGATCATAGTACTGTATGCTGAATATTATTATTATTATTACAGTTCACACTGTAATTTTTTTGTGCGTGTGTGTGTGTGTGTGTGTGTGTGTGTGTGTGTGTGTGTGTGTGTGTGTGTGTGTGTGTGTGTGTGTGTGTGTGTGTTCACAGGCGTACTCGCGTTCTTCTTCTTGACCAAGCAGATCCCAGCTGTCCAGGAGGAAGTTCCTGATTTAAACTTCCTCTGGGTTCCTCTACTGGTCAGAGTTCAAACACACACGTAGTGTAATTGGTCCTTGAAGGTGCTGGTCTTGTAGACTCTGGCTCCGGCGGTGCTTTTTCTGACCCTTGTATGGTCCCGTTAGACGGTGGTGGCTGGCTCCTATCTGATTGCTCATGCCTTCTTCAGCGTCTACGCCACATGTGTGGACACTCTCTTCCTCTGTTTATGTAAGTGCATCTTTGTTCTTTTTCCCCCCTTCCTGTTTAAAAAAAACCCTGGTTTTCCATCCTATTTCTGAATTCATCACTCTTTCTCAAAATAGGAGGGACACTACTTAGAAAATATACCTGAAATGATCATTTACGCACTATTTGTTGAACTGAAAACAAAGGAAATGTGTCAGCTGTGGAATTTCTGATGTTATTTAGACATTTATTGGCAGTAACGGGTCAAATAGAAGCTCATGGTTGAAACGTTTCAGCATCAACTTTCCTGCTAAAGATATTTTGACATTTAACGTGACAATGACGTCAGGTGGCTCTTTTAGTGAGTGGACTGCTTCAGGCCTTTGACTTGTGCGATGATGTGATTTCCAAAAGTTACATTTTGTGGTCTCAGTTGTTTTCTGTTTGTCTTTTCTACTTCTGCCCTCAGTGTAATCATGTCATGGACCAAACAATCACCATAATTATAATAACCATAACACCACAGTTATAATAACCATAACACCACAGTTATAATAACCATAACACCACAGTTATAATAACCATAACACCACAGTTATAATAACCATAACTAGTTATCTTCATGAAATTTTATCCAGTGATTTATTTTGTGTTTTTATTTACTATCCTTCCTTTTTAATAAATTATGTGCTGGCATTGCAAATTTTAAAAAGATTATTTTATTATTATTCCCCAGAGAGGAGAAATTGCTGTTTTGGTTTGGTTTTTTTTTTTTTATAAAAAAGAATGTTTATAGTACAGGATGAATATATGGAGGAATATAAAGCTTTGCGTCTTTCTGCAAGACAAGAACAAATGTATCCTTTCATCTATGAGAGAATGTTGATATCTTTAATCACATGACGAGAGCTTCTGCAAACTTTTTGTTTATCTTCCCATCCAACCATCATCCATCCATCTATCCATCATCCATCCATCCATCTATCCATCCATCTATCCATCCATCATTCTTATACCATCCATCATCCTTCTAACCTCCATCCTTTCACTATCCATCCACCCATTCTTTTACCATCCTTCACCCTTCTATCCCTCCATCCTTTTATTATCCTTCCATCCATCCTTATATCACCATCCATCTATCCATCCATCCATCCATCCATCAGGTGATGAGTTAGAGAGGAATGATGGAAGTCCAGAAAGACCATTCGTCATGTCCCCAGAACTGCACAGACTTCTGGGTAAATCCAGTGGGGTGCGTTAGCATTCTGTCCTCCTCCATCCCTCCATCTCTGTCAGAGAATCTTCAGACCTCCAGAGGAATTGTCTTTTGTTGGAGGGCACGCTTACATGGATGATTCTGCACGGTCCTGCAGCCCTCATGAAGAAATGGAGATTATGGGGTTTTTTTTAGTCAAGATTCAGGGTTTTGCCAACCTTTGAGTTCATGCGTGCACGGAGCCGAGCGCCTCAGCCTCTGTGGAGGATCAGGGCAGCTCCTCTTCATCTCGTCATGGTTCCACACCGCAATATTGATGGTTATTTTAATATCTTGTGGTAAGCTGTGGTATTCCAAGAGGAAGCACCTGCTCATGGCTGTCAATATCAATGATTTGTTTAATAAATGCATAAAAGTTTACATTGTCTTTCTGATGAATTCTGTGAATCCATTAGTCAAATTTAAATATAAACGTACCATTTGAGGTGGGGATAAACATTTTCACCCATATAAACACATTTAAAAATGTATTATATTGTCAAACATATTGTTGAACTGAATTTAAGCCAAACGAGTAATTATTATATTATTATTGTGTAATACCTGCCAATTAGTGAGAGGCTACTCACACCTGAGGGAAATATATTGTCCAGTCAACCGCAAATGCATCATTTTAGTTTGGGTGGAAACCAGAATACTCAGAGAATCCTCCACATTTGCAAAGAGGTGCCACAGAACTCCACAGAAGGACCCAGAAGGTTCCCGGCCACCCCAGACATCCACACCCAGCACTGCAGGAGGAGAGGTCGCTGACCCAATCTGCACCTGAACCAGCAGAGTCAGAGACAGCCTCAAGCCCTGCTAACCCTCCCAACACACACACACACACACACACACACACACACACACACACACACATACACACACACACACACACACACACACACACACACACACACACATGCGCTGCACACTGGAACTCCTTCAACCTGCTTGAGTATTTTACACCAGTTTTCTTATTTTATATATTTTTGTGTAGGTCATAACTTTGAATTTCTGTTCAATTCTCCTATTTTAACATCTCTCTCCTTCCTACCAGCTTGAGTGGAATCTTTTGATGGTTACCAGCTACAGGAACTGCCAGTACAGAACTCACCATCTCCAGCCTCAGTCACAGGCTGTCGCTGCTACAGTCCGGTACAAAAAAACCCCAACCCACCACCACCACCACCACCGCTCCCCAGACCTCCAGGCCATGCCCCCTGGACCGTACATCAGACGGCTTCTGCACGGTCACGCCAGACCGTGCTCTGAAACTTTGGAATAGCCTTCCAGAACACGTGACCGAATCATCGCAGACAACGGTCTTCGGGCCTCCAAACGGAGAATTCCTCGATCCCTCCTGACCACGAGCCGCAGTGAGCCATGTGATTGGCCAGCTTCGTAAACTGTATTTTCTAACGTCATGAGCTTATGTTCACAATTATAGCTTAATAAAAAGTAAAGAACATTGAATCTCTAATCCTCTAATCACACACAAACGTTTCCTGTTTTTTTCAGTGAAGGCTGTATTTTGTATTTTGTTCCTCTCAAAGTTTGTCTTTGACCTGATCCTGATCCTTGTGTCTCATTCTGTGTTTCAGAAGAGAAACCTTTAAACTTTACTCAAAACTGTGTGTTAAATGATGAAGGCAAGGCAGCAGCTGACTTTCATGTGTGCACACGCCCACACACACATGCACGCACACACACGCACACACATACGCACACATACAAACAGTGCAGTTAAAAACGACTACAAAAAGATGTGCAAAAGATTGTGCAAAAGGTAAGGTGCAGGTCAGATTAGTAAATTCAATTAACTGTGAACTATGAACTGTACCAAGCACTGGGACTGAGTTGAATTGTCTGAACTATAATATTAATGGAATTTTTGACATAATGTATTGTGTAGATGTAATTGTACATAATTCACCAGCAAATATCAGCTTAGTTTAGCAAACAAGAATTTTTGTGTAAAACACTGGAATTGAATGAATGTTTCTCAACTAAATGTCTCATTATTCTATATGGTTTCAGGTGCCCTTCACTTAAGTTTGGAGGTCAAGTGAATCTGGACCTATTTTAGGGAAACTAGCCATTCTGTAGGTTTATGGACTATGCCATCTGTTCTATGAGATGAGCAAGTTTAAAAGCATTTACAAATACATACACAGATGGTCAATGTTTCTTATTTAGTTACGTTGTTTCCGTGCTGCTAAAACCTTTAAATTGTATGCATTATCCCCCATCAGAGTCCATCAGGCATGTGAGCAGAAAAGATAGATAAAAATGTGATAATTATGCTCTTGGATTTACTTTCCAGCAAGTCTTGGCAGATGAGGTCGCTAACCGTGGCTTCTGTCACGCCGCACCTGCACCGTGTCTCCTGATTGGTCACACCTGCAGCTACTTAAGCTCTGAACTTTTGGCCAGATCATTTGTGCTTCATGCCTGACTTTCCAGTGTTTAGTTTGTTGCCCGATTGCCCGTGTTTCACCCAGCCTGCGCCTGAGCTGTCGTCGCTTCCTGGTAAACCTGCCTGCCTTCTGTCCTTGACTTTGAGATTGCCTGATCCTGTATCTGCCTGTGTAGGATTAAAAAGTGAGTTTGACTCATCCTTGTGTCGCACTCGGATCCACGAACCCTGACAGCTTCCCTTGAACTGCTGTAATACCAGACTAATAGTTTAACAAAAGATGACTTATTTGTGAATGTTACTGTCTTCAGAGTTGAATATTAGCTGCAAAATTAAACAAATGTAACTGTGACAAACATAATTGCACACTGAGGAGGAGAGAATACATTTTATTTTAGGCAGAGTTACTTTTATTAGCTAAAATACCTGTATTGTTGTGCAACATCATTATGTTGGTAGCTATTAGCATAAAAGCAGTTAAACAGCTTAGTCAATATTAAAGAGCAATAAGAAACATATATGTTGTTCTTTGGGATGTTGTGGCCATGATGGAGGTCATGACTCTGGGGAGGAAGCTGTTCTTTAGTCTGTCAGCCTGAGTTTTTATTATTATTATTTCTCTACAGCCTGAGGCAGGCTGCAGGAGTGATGGGATGACTGGGAACTGTGGGAATGCTGCTGCAGGTGAGAGGTGTCCATGGCCCAGGAAGGTCAGCCTAATCAGCTATGAACTATCTGTGAACATGATGCAGTAATGTGAGCCACATAAGCACATACCACCATTTTAACTCTCTAATAATTTCATTGCGACTTTAATTTTAATAATTAATATCCACTACAACTGCAGCTGTATCTAATTAGAATCAAAGGTAGGAATTTACACAAAGTTCACAGAAACTGCCAGGAGAAAAGTCAAAGCTTACAAAACACTTATAAAACAGAATGCTTTGTTTCTGATGTGGTCGTCATTTGCGCGTTGATTTGTAATTAAGTCGTCTTCCGCTGCTTTGATTGGCACAAATCCAGACGCGGCCTGGACCAATCAGAGCGCAGGACTGCGATGATGGGCGTACCTGTGGTGGAGATGAAAAGAGAGGTCTGACCGTGCAGGAGGTCCACGACAAAGTGGCCAAAGTGGGATGGTTGCGTGTCCCCGCGGCTGAAGAGTTTGCGGAGCGGCGTCACTCAGGTCCTGTTGGAACCGCGATCCGAACCATGCCCGTCAGGCGAGGTCATGTGGCGCACCAGAACACGTTCCTGGATACCATCATCCGCAAATTCGAGGGGCAGAGTAAGTTTGAATTCATCAGAGTTCATGATGCAAACACTCTTGTTGTTGTTGTGCTTCTAAACAGTGCTGATTTCTCCCTGGAATGTGAATTTCTTTTAAAACGATCAGCTCATCATACATTTTATTTGGAAAATAAACACTTTGCTGCACCGAAGTTATGAATGAAGCGTAGGTTCACAGCCAGTTTTGGGCTTTTACAGTGTTTTTGCTCTTCTTTCCCCCCCCCCTGCTGTTAAGAGTAAAAAGAGATGCGCAGGAAAAACCAGCATGCACGTTTTCATGATGCAAAAGATTAGAGTCATGCTGAGAATTGATTTTAGATTTTACCGTATTTGTTTTTGGAATTGTACTGTCATTTTACAAATGCTGGAAAATATGTGAGATAAATTCTGGTCCAGGCTCAGTTTGATGTGTTTTTATCAAAGTACACTGAAGTACTTGTTGGCTTTCAGGCTGCATCGTTCTGCCCTCTTGTACCTTTTGGTTCCCGTTTTTATTTGCCGTGGTTCTTGGTTCCCACCCTATAAAGACATGTGTACTGCTCCCACGTTTGATGGTTTCACTCCTTCTGCTCCTTCCTGGCTCCCGTCAGTGGTTCACTGTAAACCAGTGAACTCTTTGTTCCAGACCAAGGCCACCTCCGTACCTGGACCAGAGGGAGACGCACCAGATGTTCCCTTTCTCATCCCCCCTTTTTCTTCTTCTTCCCACAGATCGAAAGTTTATTATCGCCAACGCGCAGGTGGAGAACTGCGCCATCATCTTCTGCAACGACGCCTTCTGTGGGATGTGCGGTTACTCCCGGGCTGAGGTGATGCAGAAGCCGTGTACCTGCAGCTTCCTCTACGGACCCCATACGAAGAGACCGGCCGTGGCCCAGATGGCTAAAGCTTTACTGGGCGCCGAGGAGCGGAGAGTGGAGATGAGCCTGTACACCAAAGAAGGTATCGTACTGGCAACTCGCACATCTGCTCTCAAATATGATACACACATGGACAATTATCCAACAGACCTGTCTGTCTGTCTGTGTTTCTGGTATAATGTGAATGCAGGCATTTCATTGAAATGTCATATATTGTCTATTTAGGAGACAGAGGAAAGGACAAAGAAGAAGGAGAAGAGAGTGGGGGATGTAGTAGGTTAGAAACAGGATGGTGTGAGTCAGGAGCAGAGTGTGTTTTTGTATGGATAATCTTCTGCCTCTCCATTAATCTCTAATCTTCTCATTTCTACTTGTGTGGTATTTATTCTCTAATGAAAACTATGATCCTAAATCGGTCCCTGAAGACAACATATCCTTCACAGTGACCTTTACGCATAAACACACACACACACACACACAGAGTGTGTGTGATGTATAGTACATTTCACTCAGTGTTTTTGGAACTTAAAGTCAAAGGTAGTGTGAATGTAAATGAAGCAGTGGATGCATGTAGCGCACGGTTGGCAGTTTTGTGCACAACAGATCTGTCTCTGGTTGTTTGTGGTGTTCAAATGATTCCACATTTTTCTGGGCATTAATTAAAACACAAATGAGTTTAATTTTATCTTTTTGAATGTTTTATGTTCTCTTAATTACTGCCTACAGAAAAATGACACTTAAACACAGTCTAAACTATTATCGGGACAGTAATATATCTGTGTGTGTGTGTGACAGAGCGAGCAGATGGTCTCATTTTATTGTGACATCCTTATTAAGTTTCCATGTCGCTTCATAAATATGCTCCCATTTCCTTAGATCAGCCTGAGAACTGATGCTGGGCACAGATAACTTCCGCCGCTATCATCCGATTGTTACTGAACAATGTGCCAGCTTTTCTACAAATACAATTTCCCTTATGATGTTTGCATGGTAGCCTCTCAAATCCTGTCAACGCTACACACTTTTATAACTTTTTATGCGCTCAAGTGGTAAATTGAAGATCCCGTCTGATTCCAGATAATCTGAGAAAAAAGAAACTGTATCTCTCTAAACTGTATGAAAATGATGTTGACATAAATGAATGTGTAAGTATTATACAGTAGCACAAAATAGTTCAGCGAGTGTAGCTGCATTTTTTCGCCATCTAGAGGACTTATGTGGAATTACAGTATATGTCTCATTGCGTCTTTGTTGTCGTTGCAGGAGTTTGTTTTTACTGCGTGATCGATGTGGTTCCAGTTAAGAATGAAGACGGCCTTGTCATTATGTTTATTCTCACCTTTGAACTTAAAAATGACAGAAGATCCCCCAGTAGCTCCCCCACCAGAGAGCTCAACAGAGTGCTGCGTATTCCCTGGCTCAGCGTCGGTAAAGACTGATTTTAAATTAAACATACACACTCATTTGTATTTTTTTTTTTTTTTTTTTAATAGTCATGAGACAAATAAGAAGACGAAATGTTTCAACAAACTGATTCCCATAATCGAAACTGTTTAAGCATAATGACATTTAGCTGTTACATCTGTGCCTTTTTAAAGAAACGATCTCTTCGTCTTTTATGTATATTTTATTTTTTGTCTTTTTTCCCTCTGTCCAGCTCAGAGGCAGCGTCTCCGTGTCCTCCTGAGGTCTCTCAGACTGAGGACGGGCATTGTACCACAGACCACTGAGCTGAGCTCCTGGACTGACCTGCCTGCCCTCGGACATGAGTCCGTGGCCCTGGACAAGCTGCTGTCCCTCCCTGAGGGCCAGCAGCTGGAGGGGGCAGGAGCTGGACTGCTGCTGTGGGACAATGCAGAGAATGAGGAGGAAGAAGAGCAAATCCGAGTTTGTGAGATAAGAGAAAGAACAGATAAGATAATGGAGTCCAGGCAGGGAGACAAAAATGTCGACACAGGAGCAGGTTTTGGAGACAGATATGAGGACAAGAGACCACCAATGCCAGTCCTGTGTTCTCCAGCAAGGTAATTCCATTCAGTTTTATTGTTTTAATATACTTTAATATATTTTTTTGTAATTTTTACAGCTATATTTTATTTTTATCACCTCCCATTAGCTTTTGTAATGTGTAAGTTAAGGTGGTTCCATCATCATGGGCCAAACCCCGAGGTCAAAACTCAATGACAGCAAGTGCAAACTACTCTACTACTACTACTGCTATCGCTAGAGAAAGACTAAGATCTTTCATTGAAGGTTGCAAGGCTAAGTACACCCTAAAAGTCGACCAGAAGATGTCAGTATCTGCTAGAACACATCCGTGTTGCACCGTTATTTCCGTGTCACCAGTGTATTACCATTAACAGAAGGACGCTAGAGGCTAAGATCAAAACACAATGGAGATTAAAAAAAATATCCCATGAAACTCATAAGACTAAGACCAGATAGATGAGAAACCATGCAGGCTAACAGAAGGGCCAACAGTCCCGATCACAAAGGGCCCCCAGAGGTGACCAGGGTCGTCAGACTGCAGCCATGTGATAACCATCCTCAGCATACAGCTGCTGTCAGCCATGATCATGATCATGGCCCAGATGAGTGTGCAGGTGTCTCCATGCAGCCAGAAGAAGAAGACCACAGCTCTGACACACAAAACACAAGTTTGGAGCTATGCAGCATCAGCGGGAAGTTAAGAATTCTAAACTGCCCAAACGCACAAACAATGAGTCCTTCATCCTTTGATGATTGTCTGAGAGATGCTTATTATAGATCTTCATATTATCCTTATTTTTTTCCTGAGCAGGGCAGAATGCAGCCTGAAGCATTCCTCTTCAGTGGATGATATCAAGAGTGACCAGAGGTACTGGCAGAAGAGGCTACAGCTGAGACACAGCTGCACTGGTGAGAATAATATGATGTTTTTATAAGATTCCAGACTTAACCCCGTGACTACGGCAGCAAATGAAGCTGTAGTTGCACCTAGAAGAAAACCAGCACAGAGGTCCCACAAAAGGATAAATAATGGAAACTGAGATACCAAAGTTGGACAAAAGACTTAATAAATCAAAAACTTGAAGAGGCAAACACAATTTTTCCAACTTCCTACTTCTTTATTCTTTTTTTTTTTCTACTGCGGCTTTCTGTCATTCTGCTGGATATTCCCAATGAGGCCATCACAAAGATTCTCTCTTCTGTATTTCAGCTGGAATAGAAACAGCTGAAAAAAGCAATGCATCTGCTGCAGCGTTAAGCACAGATCTGCATTTCCTGCCAAACAGCCAGGTAAACGCAATACATCCCCTCCAACACCGTGAAGCAAGACAGGAGCCAGTCCAGTCCCTCAAATGTCTCATTTCCACAAAAAAACAAAATGTGTAGATTTGACTTTATGTCATTGTGACAGTACATAATTCTCTTTCTCTCTCTCTCTCTCTCTTTCTGTCTGTCTCTTTCTCTAGCTGTCTCTCTCTCTCTGTCACACACACACACACACACACACACATACGGCATAGACCAGAGGTGGGCAATTATTTAGCCTGAAGGGCCACATTGGGTTTTAGATCTTGAAGAAGGGTGGTGCAGGAAACTAACCCCCCCAATGAGGATTGGAGGTTAACTAAAAATCCTGCTTGCCGGACTATTGACTGAGAAAATGTATTGAAGAGGCTGTAAATTGGTCCAACTAGAGATGGATGATGAAGCTCCAAATGATGTTTGGCCCCACCTTCTTGAGAGGACATGCTAGGTGAAGGGGGGGGGTCTGAACGTTTTTCTAACCAATCAAGCTGAGAACCTTTTAAAGGCTGTGGGCCGGATTAAATGGTTCATCGGGCCTTATGTGGCCCGCGGGCCTTAGTTTGCCCACCTCTGGTATAGAGTAACCTATGTCCACTGAGAGTGAGTTTATGTACCCCTTTCCTGTCCTTCTGTGTCCCCAGTGTGAATGGCAGATGACCCAAAGTCTGTTGGACACAAAGGCGAGCACCTTTGTGACGTTACCTCCTGGTGAAATAAGACCACCCTCCAAACTGATAGACAGAACTCACCACGTCACAGAGAAGGTCACCCAGGTCAGTGGACCTCGCTTTTTCTTCCAAGCCATTTGAAAGAAAAACAAGAGCTGCTCATCATTTTCAAATACCCACTTGTGTCCAGACAAAGCGGAAGCTACATTTTCTGTGAAAATGTTGCCGTGGATGAACATTGATCTCCATCCTGGTGTCTGATCAGCTCATTGTTTTCTAGTGTAGATGAGTAAATTTACAATCCAATGTTCACCACTAGACTGTGAGAAGCCCAGCGGTTATGGACTAAATGTGCAAACTGCAGAAAGGAGTTGTGGGTGGAACTGGGACTAATTCATTGTTGCTAAGAGACCCCCGTGGCATGTTGTTACTGACTGCAACACCATGCCATTTTTACTGGATAGGTAGTGCAAATATCATAAAACGCGCTGAAGCAAGTCCTCAGTGTCTCTCACTCTTCATGGATGGATGGATGGATGGAGTCAGTCTGCAGACGCATAGATGAAGCCACCTTTTTCTGCTCCAGGTTCTGTCTCTAGGGGATGATGTGCTGCCAGAGTACAAGCTGCAGACTCCCAGGATCCAAAAGTGGACCATCCTTCACTACAGTCCATTCAAAGCTGTGTGGGACTGGGTGATCCTGCTCCTCGTGATTTATACGGCCATATTTACACCATACTCCGCCACATTTCTTCTGAGGTTGGTTGAGCTTCTTCTGCGTGTTTTAACTATTAAACTGAAAGGTCCCCCAGTTTACAATGTTAGAATAAGGAATGCACTTTATTAATCTCGGCAGTGGATTTCTGTTTTTCTATCTACCAAATAATAAATGTCACAAAGATAAACAAAAACACACATCACATCATGGTGCTCATGGACGTGCAGGTGGGAGATGCACACGGGCGCCCTCGTGTGGTGAAGTATATTCACACGACGCAAAGAATGCGGATAAAACTGCATTTGTCTTGCATCAGAATGGATCACGCATAGTATTTATGATACAATATTTTGTTAGTTCTGTGGTTATTGGCAGTTGTTGCTGAAAACGTCCTCAAACGTGTGTTTTCAGTGACCAGGAGGAAACAGCCATGCAGACCTGCGGCTACTCCTGTTCTCCCCTCGATGTGGTGGATTTTATCGTTGACATCATGTTTGTTGTTGACATCATCATCAACTTCAGAACCACATATGTCAACTCGAATGAAGAGGTGAGCAGACTAACAACGGATCGCTAATAGGTCTGATGTTTACTGATGTTTGGGCTTACAGCAAGGATGGGATAGTGGTTAGGATATTTGGATGGATGACAGAATAAATGTCCTTCTCTTCCTCAGGTGGTGACTCAGTCTTCCCGTATCGCAGTTCACTACCTCAAAGGGTGGTTCCTCATCGACATGGTGGCGGCCATTCCCTTTGACCTCCTCATCTTCCGCTCAGAAGACGAAGTGCTGAGGGGAGGTGGAGAAGGAGAGGTAAGGAGGAAGGAGAGAGAGGAGAGACTCTTGTGTTTTATAGACTGTGCAGCATCGATCTGCTCACACCAGCTTTGGCCGCTGTGCCGCCCCCCC
>BJFM01002941.1:276597-320430 GCA_016586285.1 Arothron firmamentum
TTAAAGAATTTTTTTTTTTTTTTTTTTTTTTTTTTTTTACAAATGGACCAAGGCATTCTTTTCTCCTTTATCCCATCTCTGTTAGATAAAAATGGGTTTTATGGCCTCTTTCACTTTACTTCGGCAGCTTTTCTGCAGAAAGATGTAGAAAGAGAAGAGCTTTAGAAGATGATATACTGTATAGACTCATAGAAAGTTTTTTGTACATATTCATGTTTCAGAAATTGGGAATATTGGACAGGGTGCAGAAAGTCCTTTTTGAAGAAGTTCTTTTTGGCACAGTTTTCCACCCTGGCGATGATTTTCCTGCACAGGATGCTCTCCATGGGGCAGGTGTAAAAGTTCCTGAGCACCTTGAGCGGGACCTGAAAGTCTCTGAGCCACCAGAGGAGGCAGAGGAGGCCTCCGTCACTATGATGCTAATGTAATGAGTCTGGGAAAGGGTCTCAGCTCAGGAAACCAGTCAGGAGGGAACTATGGTGTTAAATACTGAGCTGTAATCTACAAAGAGCACGTATGACGTCATTGGTGGATCTGTGTGATGATATGCAAACTACAGCTGGTTGAGGGTCATGGGCAGTGATACTGAGATGAGTGTTGTTCCAGGGAAAGTATTAATAACTGAAGCGACGTCATTATAGATAGTCATCATCATAACTGATGATGTGTATCTACGTGTCATTTCTATTTCTATTATAAGGACAATCTTTTATCCCCATATTACAATGACCATATTCTTGCTGTGTGATTTAGTTGAATATTTACCCAGGCGGCAGCTATAATCAGAGTCAGGGTCATCAATGGAGGCTTTTTTAGTTCATCTGGATATTTCTCAATAACTTGTTTTCTCTTCCTGGCTGTTCATTCACACATGTTGAAGGTGGGGGCTTGCACAGCTGCAGCCCGGCCACGTTCACCTTGGCTCACGTTGCTCCAAATGCTGTGTCAGCACTCTGACACAGCATTTAACCCCCCCGGTTTGAGAATTACTGGATTAAGAGGAAATATTTGTTACTTTGGTTATGCATTAGAACTTGATTACATCAGATTAATTTCAGAGGGATGCAAGTAAAACAACAAAAGATACCTGCTACCTACCTGTGAATGTTACTGCTTGAGAATGGCATGTGAACTTGGGCATCGCTGCTCTACTCATACATCTAATTTAGATCTAACATCATCACTGCTTATTTGCACTACCTACGTCTGTTTATTTGCACTAGTTTTCCATATTTTTCATATTTTTATCATATTTTATTATTATTGTATGGTTAAAACATACACAGTTAAAAACTGCATAAATAGCCTCTTAATCCTGTAGGAAATTCAGCACCATAGTTACAGCCTGTATATATATTTATCTTGGTTGCAATGACTTTTATATACTCTTAACATATCTGTAAACTCTGTAAATATAAATATGTATTATATATTGTGATCATACATATATATAATTGTGTGTATATATTGTATATACCTCACCACAGTTTTATTCGCTATTTAAGCACTTCTGGTTAGATGCTAACTGCATTTTGTTGCCTTGTACTTGTGACATGTGTAATGACAATAAAGTTGAATCTAATATAATCTAATCTAATAACAGTTTCATCCACCTGTTCCTGTATGACTTTTGTTAACAAAACCATCTGGTTTTCACCTCTAGTAACCTTTCAAGTTACTTTAGTTCAGAGTCTATATGTTATCAGAGTTTATACCAGTCATCTATTCCAGACTCACATTAGCTTTCTGTTTGCAGCACAAAGGTCTGACTCACAGAATCTCTTGTACTCAACTAATATTTTATATTTCTGACATGCCTTTCTAAGAAGTTAAAGCCACGTAAACACTTATCTATACCCCCATCAGGTCATTGTAGGGGAGGCCCTTGCACCTATTACACTTAAAAAGTAGTCTCAAGTACTGGTAAATGTGTCAACCACAGCAAGGTTTATTAACTAAGCAGCTTAAAATGCAGTATAAAGAACCCGAGTCCCTAAATCCCAGATGTACACAAACTCTGAATTATTTATTCTTTTAAAAAGCAGGACTTAAACAGCACTTTTCCTCTTTGACCACTTCACAAGTCTTCCCTGTGAGTCCACAAGACCATTTTAAAATGTATTTAATCTAGCACTGAGCCCTCTTCCTGAGACCACAGGAAGGGACTTAATACCGAAGGACTCCGGGAACACCCTCCCTTCAGACCCAGACCTGTCATCACAACCTGAGGCACCACGAACCTTGGCGAACGCCTGCCTTGGCTAGATTACCATGAGGAGATAATTTTAATATCCTCTCCAGGTCGTGCAGGAATCTCCTTTTTAGAAACACGTAAATTTCTCTAAAAAAAAAAAAAAAAAAAAAGGCATCCAAAAATTAAAATCTCTATATAACTAACGAGCTCTCAGTTATATCCAACATTTTCTGAGGACGTCTTTTCATTGTGCATGAGTGAAATGAAATAAGTGAGTGCTTCCTGCAGCTGTTAGTGGTGGTTTATTCAGAAGGTTAACTGAATAAACCATCCACAAATACATCGATGTAAACAGTCAAAAAAAAAAAAAAAAGTAAAAAAATGTGTTTTGTCACAGCCATCTTGCAGACCTTGAGCTCCTTCGAGTTGCAGCGCTCTTGGTCTGTCGGAGCGGAAACAGCCTCCAGACGCTGGATGAACTTTTTTTTTTTTTTTAACACTTCCTGATTCAGTTATCCAGCGAGTCGGAAGGCGGTTTGGCGTTCCAAAGAACATCCCTGCACCTGTTTGTCCTTAAAGTCTCTCCTCTAGGATGAAACAAAGGAAAAAGGGGCCCCTGGCTGCCAAGGTTTGGTCAAGAAGTGGTGTCCTGTTATTTTATTAGTCTCATTCAGATGATTTTTTTTGTTTGTTTTGTTTTGACTCTCATTTGATTTGGACGCCTTCGTGCATTCTGACTTTGACTCGACATAACAATGATCTGGTTTACTTTTAAAAAAAACCTTTGCTTGTTAAAACCCAGTGACCTTTTTGACCTGATTTGTCCTTGGAGATAGCAGATCATCCTCACATCTAAATGAGCACCAGTGAAGCTCCTCAGAATTTCCCACAAACCAACTGAAACTGGTGAAAGGCTGCGAAAAATTTGAAGCCATTGTTTGAAGAGAAGACATAACCTGAGTCAGAATTCAAACAAACTTTATTAGACCAACTGTTTATCCAGCTACACAAGACAGCTTTATGCTGAAGTGCATCAGTGAGCATTTCTTACACTTTGTCCTTGAATTAGGAAGAGTAGTTCTAATTATTTTTACACCGAGCTTTTTATCAGTGTTGACTTTACAAACTGTTCAAAACAGTATCTGAAAGCTTAACAATACACTACATAGCAAAGAGACAAGGCATTAGATATATATACATTGTTCTATGAGTAGCCCTCAACCTTTTGTGGAAAGTCCACTTCAAAAGGCTTTTTTTCACCTCTCACCTAAAAGTCAGAAGCATATTTCTGTGAGAATAAAATATCTTTGAAAAAAGCTGACAAAGGGTAAAATCCTATGTTTTTGTGAATCAAATTTCAGATACTGGAATGTTGAAAAGGCCCCTCAATATAAATTTAACCCATTGGAGGTAGAAAAGACATTATTTCTCTGAACTGTACTTGCTCTTTAGCATTCCCAACTAAAGAAAAAAGATAAAATAGACATGTTGCTATTTTAGTGTGCCAGTAGACAAAAGTCATACGTTTCATCTGCGTCTGGAATGAACATCGATATTCCAGATATTACACGTGAAAGTGACTGCGATACCAGCTTTAGAGCAGTTTTTACATTAACTATCCTGACCGTGTCAGACCCTGAGAGATGCTCATGTCCTCTGTGAGAATCACTGAAGGTTTCAACAGTTTGTGAACGTCCACATGCACAGAATGCAATTTCTTTGGTACCAAATTGAAGTGACAAAACTCTGATTAAGGCTATTTACACACACACACACACATTAAAAGCATCTTTGCCAAGAGTGTGACCTGTACAGTATATACAATCCGCATTTCTCTCACTTCACTCCAGCGTAGACTGGTAGACGGATTTCAGCTTGTATCTAAAGTCCACATCGTACGTTGGCTGGAGGATTCCCAGTCCAGCGCGAGACTGGTCAAGAGGTGGGACTTGAATGGCAGGGTCCAATAGTTCCATGTCAAAGTAGGATAGAAGTAAAGTGAGGAACTGTTTTATCTCGTAAACTGCAAAAAATCTGCCAGGGCATTTAGTGACACCAGAGCCGAAGGGCATGTAGAAATAACGCAGCTTCCGTCCCTGACGGGTGAAGGTTGTTTTCTCCTGACCCTTTTCATCCAGAAAACGGTCAAACTTGTACTCCTGAGGTGCGCAGAGAGGAGAGAGGAAGCAATCGATTAGACACACACACACACACACAGACACAGACACACACACAATGGCCATTTCCTGGTTACTTTCCAGTATTTCGAAAAGATCTTACGTATGGATCCTCGAAGATTTCTGGATCGTAGTGCAGCATTGGCGGGTACAGGGCAATGACATCATCTTTTCTAATACGGTAGGCTTCTTGGTTGTCAAGGTGCAACAGGAAGTCCTCCTTGGCAACACGGATGTTTAGAGAGGCACTGGAGAGACGCATCGCTTCTTTAATGATACTGTCTGCAGACAAAGAATAGCACATTTATTACTGCATTTAGAATGGAAAAAAATGCTTGTGCGGATTGTGCACACAGAGAATAGACTTAGAGACTTAACTTTATAATAGTTTTTTGTATGAAAATTGGCATGTACCCTTGAAAAACCAACCTGTAGGCTTTATTTAAACCAGACTAACAATAAGAGCTCCAGAGCATGTGAGCCGTGCTAGCAACAGGTTCATTCCAGTCAGAACACAAGTCCTGTTCTTGGAGTGTTAACGTTACCTAGGACAGGCATGTTATCCAAAACATCCCTGGTGAGGTTCAGAGTGGGGTTATCGGGATCAATCTTCAGACCAAAAGTGTCGGAAACCTTCTGCACTTCCTCACGTGCAGCCTTCATAGCATCTGGACTCCTGAGGACACATATGCTGGTCAGATTTGGAGGCTGCAAAAATGTCTTAAATTCAATCCAGAACCCACAAACACTTGATATCGATGCAGACACGAGTGATCAATTCAGCCTACCTGATCAAATAAAAGAGGCTCCAGAAGGTAGCAGGTAGGGTGTTGGCCTGGGACGCCCAGAGCAGCGCAACATGGGTCCTGGCTTTGCTCACGTCGTTAAATGTAGATAAGGAGTCATTCAGGATCATTCTCATAGAAATGAGATCAGAAACGTTCTCCCTCTTGGACAGTTTTTCAGCATGCATGGTCTTTGCTAGGTTCTAGATGTTTCAGAAGGGACAAAGAAGGATGTTTCAGAAGGGACAAAAATATTGCTTACTTACAACATTAGCTTTGTAATTTTTGGTAATTGTTATTATTTAGTAGGGATCAGTGAAGGAGAAACACACTCACCTCTCTGGCACAGTAAGCGCTCTTAAAGACGTGGATTGGCAGACCAGCCACCAAAGCTGGGAAGATCTTGTCAAACTCCTTAAAGTTCTCCAGTGCATTGATCACCAACGCTTTCTGTGCTGCCTGTCGAGCCTGGCACTTGTCTTCTCCAAGTTCTTTACCAAACAGAGTCAAGTAACCTGATTCAAACATCACCTGCAGCAACAGAAGGAAACATCTGCTCAGCCGTGCGTGCAAATTCGAATGTTCATTGTTCCGGCAGCTCGCTGAGATGACGGACCTTGTAACAGAACGCAAAGATGCCCTCCACCTCCCAGTGATCCTTGCTGCGGCTGAGCGTATCTGATTTCAACATGACATCCTGGAGGTGGCCCATCATGGCTTCTATGAGGGAGGGCAGAGCATTACCCTGCAGGGTCTTCATAAAGGTTTGGTGTAGGTTCTCTGTGGTGTGGCCGTGACGAGGGTCGAAGCTGTCATGGCCAAATGCCTGTTTGGGAAAAGAGTTGATTTATGACCAGGCTAAAGATACGGCTAACGACACCCTCACCATAAAGCCACACTAATATGATACCGTTTGATAAAAGATGGAATCCAACAAACACACCTTTACTGATGTTGCAAAGTGGAACTTCATCCAGTCCAAGTGCCTTCCCTGTCGGATGACTGAATGGTAAGAGAAGGGGTCACAAAGGAAGTGGATGTACTGCCCTGCAATCTTGCAGGTGAATATGTGGCCGTACTTTTTCTGGCGGCTACGGAGGAACTGAAGTGGATTGGCCCCAAACTGAAGAGCACAACCCAGATAGGGGATCAGACCGTTCTCAACCGGAGGCTCACTGGATTGCCTACGGGAAACCAGCAGAGAGGAGAAGATTCAGCCCACGCTTAGCATCTGGAACCCAACCATGGCGTGGCTGGAGAAGTTCCAGCTTGGTAATCTTGGCTTTCAGAAAGGTTATAAGTATGAAATAAGTCAGTAAAAAAGTAAAAAGTTACAACAACTGTTGTCAGTAAGACTAAACTTCAACAACACAGTATATTACATCTTCTTGACAAAAGCTGTTGTTATTGGGCAAGCGTGCTCAAGACACATCAGCAGTCAGCAGTCACATGAATCACCACTTTTCCCAGGACTATTTATAATATTTAATGTTTGATGGAGACAGCAGTGAATAGAAACATCTTACCTGTGTCTTATCCCCACAGCAAGCCACAGGAGACAGCAGAATCCCACCAGCACTGCCCAGATCAGAGCTATGCTTAGAATCATCCTGTTGATGCAAATGTGCCAAAAAAAAAAAAAAGATCCAGTCCCACAGCAAGAAATATTCTCACAGTGTCTTCTGATCTGTGATTCTCTGTGGAAAGAAGCAGTCTGAGCTGGGTGTGTTGTGTGTGTTGTGAGCGGTTTATGAGCAGCCAGTGGCTGGTTTTTATACCAGCTTCCTCCAGCTTTAGGGTGGACCCAGTGGACTGACATGATGTCACGACTTGATGTCACAACGGATGATAATAATTTATTTTCAACAGTTTGTGCAGGTCCACATGCACAGTATACAATGTATCATTAAAATATGCAATATTTCTTTTTTCTTTAACTTTTCTTTTTTGGCAAGATAAATAATAAATGTTGCAAAATAAATCAGTTATCAGTGGGTAGGAAAAGTTATTATAGGTATCCTGACTGTACTTTAGAGAGAGTGTTTGTGTGTGTGTGTGTGTGTGTGTGTGTGTGTGTGTGTGTGTGTGTGTGTGTGTGCGTGGGTGTGTGTGTATGAGTAGGTTGGCCTTGACTGGAGTCCATGTGTTACCTGAAGGACTATGCCATACAGGTTGGTAAATAGATTCAAGGTCTCTGCTGTGCCGGATGTGTGCGCATGTGTGTTTGTAGTCGTGGTCGTGCACCAGATCCTATAAGGCTGGAGGCTCAGAGGTCGTTTGAGTAAAACCAGAGAAATAAAAATACCTGGCTATTTGTTTGGCCACGCAGAGCAAAGTTTGACCAGTTGATCAATGTCCAACATGATTTTTTCATTGTATTCGAGTTCCCCTTTTTTTCCCAGTAGCGGAGAACCCGTTCCTCGAAACTGGGACCTTTCCATCGCTGCTGTTATTTAATCACAATCTATATTTTCATAACCGCAAACACAAGATCATGTTCTCACTCATTTTATTTATTTATTTGTTTATTTAACCCTTGTCCTGTCCGGCGGTGAAGGAAGACAGCGGATGCCTTTTGTGTCAAACAGCTTTTGCTTGGTCAGGATGAGCCTGTTGAATTCCTCCTGTGTTGTTTGATGTTTGATTCAAAATGAACTTTACAAATGAATGTTGGACCTGGCTGCCCACCAGCTAACAAGTAGTCACAGCAAAACCACAACCAAACAGACAAAAAAAAAAAAAATCATAAACAAGCAAAACAAAAATAAACAAAAAACAAACAAACCTAGTAAACAACAGAAAAGGGGACATTTAAAACAAGGGCCAGATCAACAACACACATGTTCATACTTTCATCCAAATATACATTTATTCACATTTATACACACATGTATGTACCTATAGACAAACAGACCCTTACAAATGCACACAAATATTTGTGAACATAATGCAACAGCACATACATTAATTATAAATAAACAAATTCAGAACAAGGAACAATTCAATTCAATTCAATTCAATTCAATTCAATTCAATTCAATTCAATTCAATTCAATTCAATTCAATTTGTATACAATAAAAATTGTCTCTAGGTGCTTTACAGAGGCAGAAACCCAGAGCCGGAACCCCCAGGGAAGCACAGTGGCAGGAAAAACTCCCTTTGAACAGGAAGAAAGCAGGACCAGGCTGACAAGCAGGAACCATCCTGCTGAAAGCCAGCTGGGTAAAGGAGGAGAAGAAGAGGGAGACAGGAAGGAGAGAATAAAAGCTTGAGAGAGAGAGGGAGAGAGAGAAACAGAGACAGAGACAGAGAGACAGAGAGAGAGAGACAGAGAGAGGGACAACCATGGTCCTGCCCCGGGGTAGGACAGCGAAGGACTACCGACGGAGCACATTGTGCCAGCACCAGTTGATCCGGGACAGCACAGTCCAGGTACCCCAGGCACCGGCACACCCGGGCATAGTCCCCACAAAGCCCGAGAGCACACGGCCCCTCGACCCAGGGCCTACCACCCAGCAGAGAGACCAACACACCCGCAGACAACCGCGCCCGGGGAGAGAAGGAGGAGAGCGAGTGTTCCTGCCAGAGGGATTAAATTCCGCCTCTGCTCCTGGGCAGACAGGTCCTCTGCCCTCCCCCCAGCTGCTGGCTTCGTCCTGCCTGGCTCATTTTAAATGACAATTTCAAAATTCTTTTTCACTTCTAGCACCTAGGTGAAAACGAATATCTTCTCTAAAGTCATGACGGGTTGAATTATTCAACCCTAAATGACCCTAAATCATCAATGTGTTTAACTTAAATACACAGTAATGAATTCATGACTAAATCAGCGTAAACGTGCCCCAGTGCAACAGCAACAGCAGCAGCAGATAAAGTTTAATTTGCTTGATTACTGCAGTGTAGCATGTTTATGAATGTGGCTCAAGGATTTGATTACATTCATTTAGTAATACTAAGAAAAAAGGTCCTAAAATATCAGATAAGATCTAACTAGCGTGATCTGTACGTGTAGACTGTTTGAAGTGCAGGAGGGATTCCAGCCGCTGTTATCTAATAAAAACAGATAACAACAGTGATTACATCAGTCCAGCTGGCACAGGGAGGAGGTATCCTTGAGAGGGCTTTAATTCTCAGGTAAAAGCTATAATTTGCTGCACTGACAGTAGAGTACCCGTTTGTAGCAGCAGCAGCAGCAGGAGCAGGAGCAGCGATCTTGATTTTTTTAATCACTGGGGGAGCCTTATTAAAGGCCTTTATTGACTGCAGAATAGAATATGGTGAAGCCTGGAAAAGATAAAGAAATGCACGGCCCTCCACGTCACAGTAGCAGATCATTCATCACAGCTCAGTGGGAATTTCTCTAAACTGAGAGCCTGAAGCTCTTCAGGGATAAAGACAGAATGCTGACATGACGATTCTCATTCAGATGACAGAATAGAATAAAATAGAATAGAATAGAATAGAATAGAATAGAATAGATGTTATGATATGTGGGTTTGGTCGCGCGGCCCCTGTGGTTTACACATGGAAGCGTTGTAACTATTGGGTGGTTAAAAATGACTGTATATTTGTTATGTAAAACTGCCTAAAACCACCATTTGCTGACATAATTTTATGTTCTGCAAAAACGCAGACTCTCTCTCTCTCTCTCTCACACACACACACACACACACACACACACACACACACACACACACATATTTTCCTGTAATTTTTACTTACCAAATAGAGAGTGCAAACCTGTAATTAATTCTTCTCCAACATGGGAACGTAGGAGCCAGTTAACTTCCTAGTCAAACTCTCATTAAACGCACCATTTTCACCCGTTGCAATTAAAAAGCCTGGAGCAAATGTGCATTTGGGCATGACCATGGCACCTCTCAGCAAATAAAACTACTTTTATTACATTTTAAAATACGGCTCACTTGCAATGGAGAGATAATAGTTAAAAGAGGGAGCTGTAATAGAGATAACGGCCCTCACCTGGAAGTCGGAGCTCCACCTTAATGAAAGAAGCTGCTGCTGTTGAAGTTTCACTTACTAGGTCAGAATCAAAAAAAGGGCAGGTCTATTTTACATTCTGAACATAACAACATTACTTTGTTTGCAAACTGGAGCTTATGGGTAAAATTCCCTTGGCTTTATCCATTTATTGGGCTCAAACCTCAAAGCTGGTCATGCTCCAGCTTAATAAGACCAAATGAGTACTGAGGCTATTGCCAAGTGTTTTCCCAGAAAGATGATGAAAAGACGTCCAGGAAGATGAGGTCTGGTAGTGTGAAAGTATTCCTGGAAACTCATGAATGAGACAACAGTGACACTTTGCAGGTTTAGGGTGGGAGTGTGAGCCTACTGCAGATATGTATCACAGAAATTACTGCTAATGTACCACCATAAAAATCAGTGAATAAAATAATAAAGCTGGAGAGGACAGGAGAACTTTTGTTTGCTTCCTCTGCTTGCCCTAAAGAAAAGATATAAAATTATGAAATCAAATTATTTTCCTTTTCTTGGGCTGGGTGGGGGTGATGTGTGTGTGTGTGTGTGGGGGGGGGGGGTCTTCATGGTAACAAAGGTCATTCTGTTACCCAGAAAGGCAAACAACATTCCTCTACAGCATATAAACACAGTATTCTCCAGTATTCTATTTGTCACCAGTGTTTTTCTCCCCAAGCCTGAAAAAGCTGAGCAACAATAACAATAACAAGGACCCGAGTCAGAGGAATACACAGAGGGTATACAGTGCACGCCACAAAAATCAGAACACTCAACTAATACTTAATAGTTAAAGATGTATGGAACGACATGATGAGCTATTTGAATTTGAAATTTGATTTCTGAAAAATAATTTCATTCTGCTTCTGATGCAGCATAATTTCATATCAGCTGTTAATGTACAACTTAACTCCCTTTCCTTCGGTCCTTAATAAGCACCACAGCATGTTTATCAGCATTCTTCTGCTGTGCTTCATGTCGGTTGGTTATATTATTTCCAGGTCATTATAATTATCAGTGAGTACCTTCTAGCAGTAGTAGTACTAGTAGTAGTAGTAGTAGTACTACTAGTATAGCACATGATATCTACTTTGTATTGTTATTCTTTGAATTTACATCATTAGAAGAGGTACCTGATGTCCAATAGATAGATAGATAGATAGATAGATAGATAGATAGATAGATAGATAGATAGATAGATAGATAGATAGATAGATAGATAGATAGATAGATAGATAGATAGATAGATGAGAGGAGTGGAAGGGGGATTGATAGCTAAAGGCTCGGCCCCCGATGCTACTGTTAGAGGTTCTGGGAACCAAAATGGGACCAGTACTGTGATTACAGCTCAGATGAGGAACATGAATCCTCTTTAAACAGAGCTCACTGTCCTTGACCCTTGAAATAGAAAACTCATAAAACGCCACACAGTCTGTCACGCATGACCTCATCTGACAATTACATTTGCATCCAGGTAGTGTTGTATAAACTATTGCTCTCTCAGCGCTATCGTGCATACCACATACTGTATATATTTGCCATTTAGAAACATCAGAAATCTCCCTCCGATCTGCACAAGTTTAAGGATGAACTGAGATTTTGCTGTTGCCAGCGCGACAATCATGTTCCTACAATCTAACTGTAGTCACCTGACACGTTGCCTGTCTTTTATAGTAGTAGTTTTTACAGTCAGAGTCACGTTTCTTTTCAGTGCGACAGGTTTATGCTGTAGTCATGATGTGACATGGATGCTGGACACCTAAAGCTCACTCAGTCGCCTCCATCTTCTAGGTCCGAGAGGCAGACACCACCATTATGATCAAACTTCAGACCTGTCTGTTCAGCAAAGCAGACAGTTAGCCTCAACCAAAGCCTGCAGGGTTGGTAGGTCTGGTTCCAGTCAGTTCTCATAGCTTATGTATTATGTATGCATATTATGTTTGCTATGTTTGCATATTTGTTTCTCTCTCTCTCTCTCTCTCTCTCTCTCTCTCTCTCTCTCTCTCTCTCTCTCTCTCTCTCTCTCTCTCTCTTTGTTGTTTTCCTTCCATGCAGTGTGCGTGTTTTGGCTTTCCGTGAGCACAAGTGAATGATGCTGGAGATCGTCTGTGAAGGTTCTCATTCATCCAGGTCATAGTTATCCAAGGTTAGATTTTGTAGGCAACTGGACTTAGAAAACTTAGTCCAGTTGCCTACAAAATCTAACCTTGGATGCTGGAGATCATAAATTGACGTGAGCACCTTTACATGTCTGCTGTTCTAGTCTTCACACTCTTCCATTGAATCAGGTTGTCAGCCAACTGTGCATGTTGTACAGCGTGTCTGATTGAGAGGTCACACGTTGATATTCCAGAATGCTAAGGTGGCGTTTAAATGGTTTGTAGGTGGTGCACTTGCTCACCCTAATGTGGAAATGAGTTTAACAGACATTTATGATGTGAACACAGAAGGTGAAGGATGTAAAAAGTGAAAGACGCAGAAAGACAGATAAAGGAGACACTAACTGATAATCACTAAGATATGTGCAACATGTAAACAATACAATCAGCTATTGAGTCGTACATGTCCTTGAAAACCTTGATAAAACGGAATTAGAATTAGATTAAACCATTTGCATCATCTGCTGCAAGAAAAGATAACATATCAAATTATGAGACGTGGACCTGTATTCTAATCGGTTTGACCCATTGCTTTCAATGTCCTACCTGTCTTTGTAAACTGGTTTCAAGATTATCTTAACTGTTTAAGATAATCAATGGCTGTAATGTACACATCAAAATTCAATTTCTTTCATTTTCTATTCTGCTCTGTCTTAAAAACGTGTTATAGAAGTTAAAACAGACTCTGAACCAGGTTCAACACTTGTAACTTTAACCTTTGTGTTGTGTTCAGGTCTGCCTGACCTGTTTCTGGTTGAAATCATATCACAACTGTCATCTATAATTATTTTGTTATTTAAAATAAGGCAACAGCTATGTAAATACCACAACTGACTTTGACTATTTTATTCAAATCTGGAGGTTTTTCAAAAGAAAGCTTCTGTCTGACTCAGGAAGGACCCAGCAGGACATTGAAATGTTGGGGTAACTCTGGGTCAAACTTGGCCCAATCAAGATTCATCTTTGACAGTGGACGCCCCTCCCCCACCCCCTTTTGCCATGGTAACTATCATTTTCTGGCATGTGCACCAGGACTCCCAGCTCATCATTTTCATATGGCCTCACACACACACACACACACACACACACACACACACACACACACACACACACACACACACACACACACACACACACAGTTTCTCATTTCTGCAACACACTTGGTCCTGCACACTACACACTATTCCACACATAAGACACTTGCAACAAAAATGAAATCAAAACGCATCTAATCAAAATACAACACACATTGTGTTAATTGAACACACTGAGACACACAACTGAAAGTACTGACTTCCAAAACTGATCACAAATCAGCTACAAAAAGGCCTCAGTGAGGCCATTTTGAGAACTTTGCAAGCATTTCTCAAAAATGTCGCCCAGAATTTATTGGAGAAAAATACATCCAAATGGAATCAGAAGAATAGAAAGTACAAGGCAAAACGTAGTGGCAAATCTGAATTCAAAAGATTGGTCGACTAGAGCAGAGTTCGCCACCGGGCCGCCTTCGGTCGGCCAAGACAGCGGCTCCTCTCCGAACTTGGGATGGTGCACTCTCCTCTGGCCGCCCGCTGACAGCCTGCTTTTTGTACTCCTGAGAGATTCACCGCATCCCAAAGGTCATAGTCAGGTTCGCTCTATACTGTCCCTAAACAAACAGAACCTGTTGTCCCGTCCCTCAACGACATGGAGCACGGAGGCTCCGGATAACGTAGGACTCAAGAGGTCAAGCTGATCTGTACAGGAAACAGAGGCCTAACAGATCTGAACACCATGCACTGTTGTTCAAGCTTTGTGTGGACCATCGGCTGTCTCAGGTGATGTTTAACGTACATAATGGACACATTATGTGTGTTGAGCTCTCAGCAGAAGTTGTTGCTGCGCATAATGACTCAGCAAGCTGTCAGCTGTTTTCGACAGTGAACTAATATGAAGTTATTATGCTTAAGCAAAACACACTAGCACATGCTCACGCAGCTATGGTGATTACATTCAGTTACATGAGATAAATACATGAGGAGTCATGGACGTATCATATGAGGAGACATAAGATAAGTCATAAGAGTTTTGTGAGCAAGCTAAATCATTACAGATGGCCTAAATTATTAGTTAATTAAGTCATAGGCTTCGACAACTCAGGGTTTCAAAATTTATCTCTACACCCTGAAGCAGGTGTACAGCGTCCCATCAGAGGAACTCCATCGGGCTGCTCTGGTCCTGGACTGGTTCACCAGCCAACATCAATTTGAAGTTTTCTACTTGGCCCCTAACTTGCTATTTCTAAATCCTACAGAGGATTTTTTTTCCCGCTGACAAAAGATGGCAGATATATGACAGCCAACCTCATGCCCGTATGCCTCTGCTGCAGGCAGGGGAACAGGCCTGCGGAGACGCTGAGCTCAATCCAGTGATGGATTCGACACACAAGCGGATATTTTCCCTGATGCTGAGCCAGAGAGGACGTGTGTTTGTGATGTTGATGAGATCCTCTGGCCGGACCGCGCCCCCCAGGATCCATAAGCTGACTGTGCACAATTGTGTTCTTCTACGTTTACAGTCGTGTGTTGTTTGTAATATTTTTGCTTCAGCTTGTACTATAAAATACACGACTGCAATGCAATGATTTCAAATTGAGTGTTTTGAAAATTTTCCTTCTGTGGAACTGAATAAAAACAGTGAAAAGGAAAGACTGCATTGTCTTGTATAAAGTAGATGGGTTGCTGCTGATCTGAAAGTGTATTCAAATGATGCCAGTGGGCATCATTTTTTCACCAAAGTGACATTTTGACAAAGCATTGTTGGGTTTTGATAGCAGAGTTTCAATTTGATGTGAATGGTTTATTTCCCAGTGTTGTATCTTATTTGCTTGTGTGTAGAGTTTTGACACACTGAGCCAAGTTTTGCAAAAGGTGTTGAAGCGACGGGCTAAAACTGTAATACATTCACATGTGTTTGCACCAGAAAATTTCATTAATTTCATTTTTTATATCACACATTTATATGTTTTTTACATTTTGTTTGTAATCATCATTTTCCATTTACACTTGATTTCATACATGCGGTCATAGAGACAGATTAAAGAGCATAATGTCATTTAATCATTTACCACAAAAGACAAACTTAAATTCTGATTTTAATTGTTTCATACGTTTAGTCTCATTTAAGACAGGTAGACCATGAAAAGATCTGAAAGATTTCCGCGGAGATGACAAATTTCAAGGTCACAACAACCAGTCTGAAGATTACGGTCTATACAAACAAGGTCATCATGCTTGATAGCAGGCTGATAACAAAGAACTGCGTCCAAATGGCATATGATAAAGATTTATCATCAGGACAGCAAATTAATGGAGGGAGGGAAAGCCCACTTAGCTTTGCAGTGTAATTATTAGGATCAAGGATGGGCTGTAAAAAAAAAAAAAATCATTATTTATTATTCTTGCACGTGACGAAATAGCTAAAAGTTGGAAATAAGGTAATAAATAATCCTGTGAAGTGAACAAAGACTGACAATGACCTAAAGCTGCTAATCTGTCTCACCCCTTTAACTTCAAACTGTACAAATTAGGCTGGGTTAAATCAAATACTCTAGATTGAAAGATAATTACTGGTAAATTTCAAGTTTGAAGTTTGCTGAATGCAGTTTTGAAAGTTTAGTGAATAGTTTTGTCCCCAGTGACCCATCCAACTGTGCACGACAGTGTTTTTACACAGCAGCTTAATTAGTTTGACCTTGAACAGTGTGTGTGTGTGTGTGTGTGTGTGTGTGTGTGTGTGTGTGTGTGTGTGTGTGTGTGTGTGTGTGTGTGTGTGTGTGTGTGTGTGTGTGTGTGTGTGTGTGAATTGTGCAAACTGTCCTTGGCTCCTTGGACAGTTTACGCACATATGCTGCACATACAAACCCTGCACATACTACATGTATTTAAAAATGGATTTAAATTATGCATTTCAAACACAAAACACTTTTAGAAAAAAAACACATTATGTGTTTAGTCTGTTGATTTGCTAAAACTTGGTCCACCTAGATGATTGGGTTAAACTCTGTTAATAATCAATTGATTATTTGCTTGCTTGTTAAATGGCAGCTAAAATTAGAAGATCAAATGCTTAGATGCCGTAGAAAAGCAGCTTGTGTCCAGACTGTTGCCATGGTAATGCCTTTGGGTTTTGCTCACATTTAGGCCCAGGTTCAGGTTGCAGACTTTTTTTTTTTTTTTTTCAGAATTTGTGAATGTTCCACCCCCACAATCGAGTCATTTTTGCAACTGTATTGTGAGTATTTTGAAAATACAAAATTACTGAGTTTTATTTTAATACATTTTATGGTATTTTAAACACTATTATCCTCTACTATGTGTGCATGAAGGAAGTCTTTTTTTAAACCCTTTCTACTTAGAAAATAACAATATTGAGTGCAGTTAATGTTAGTTTGTCAGTTAATTTGTAGTTCTAGACAGCAGAGTCATGTAGTATATGAATTCTATAATAAAGTAATCCATCTTCTGTTTAAGTGTAAAGATATGGCATGTTTTATTTATTGTGAAATATGAAATATAAACGTAATTCTTCTTGCACATGCTTACAAGCTGCTGATCCTGTTGGAAGCTTGGTAAAGAGAGTGGGCCAGAGTTGAATTCACCACACATGGTCAATAAAGTTGAGGCTGATTCTGAATTAGGTGCAATTCCAGGTGATTGCTGCACTCCTGTGGCTGCTGAAAGTCTTAACGGATCATTCTCACGAAACAAGCTTTTGGAGCATATGACTAACCTCAAAATACATTTTACAGAGCTGTCACACAAGATATAAACCCATCAATACACCGTATGTACATGTTCAGAATTCACCAAGTGAGCAGCCTTTAGGATGTGTTGATGCTGACTGGTATATTTAGTTGTTATGAACCTCAGTGTCTGTAGTTTTAAATATATGTAGCTCAAGCGTGTCTCAAGTTGAGGCCTTGACACGTGTTTAATGAGTAATTTAAATAATGGCACTTTCTTGGAGCCTGTCATCATTCAGTCACGCTTTGGACTGTGGGGCTTCTGTGACTTCCCACAGGCCAAAAGCATGCCCATTAATTCGATTGGAGACTCTAACTTGTCCCAACTTGTAAGTGCGTGGTGAATCGGGTGTATTCCAGTCTTGCTTGGTGACTGCTGCGATTCTCCAGCAGAGCTATGAGGCAAAAACAGAGAAAAGACGGTTTGATCTATGAAGTCCTCTCTTTTCACCTTAAAGTGCTTGTTGATAGAAATAAAATGTTCCTGGCTCTAATCCTGACGACGCGCTTGAAGTCAGCAGAATTTACCTTCCTTGTCGGTGTGCACGGCCCCAGCTGAGCAGCAGGGGGATACAGTCAGGGCAAAGTGGTAAAATGCTTAGATTTCTCTTAAAAGTGTCACCTTTGTGATGGGCCCTAAACTCTAATTCAAGTTCTCTTTTTCACCACCTTTACACAAACCACCAGGCACAATCAGAGTCCGCTGCAGTAGAGTTTTATCAGTCACAGAGTTTATAAGCTATACGACAGGATGGCAATGACAGGAATGGCCACGGTTGGGCCATCTCTCCCATCCTGGTCGTGACAGTCTTCAAAGTTAGCCTTAGGGGAGCTAGGCAGGTTGTCAGAGGTATCAAGTTACCATCAAGCAAGAGGTTCCTGTCGCTGAGGAGATAAATGGACAATGTCACAACCATGCTTCAGACGGCGCCATGTACCCCAAAGCCATAGCTAAGGGCAGAAAAGTCAAGAAGTGTCTTGAAAAGGAAAGGAGTGCTCAATAACAAAACCAAATTTGTCCCTTGGAGAGAGACGATTCCGTGGCTGGCTGAAAAGCCACCAAAAAGCTTGAGGAGGTAGTACTCTGCAGTTTCCCAAGTCAAACAGGCAAGCCAAAGAGATACTCAAGGATTCAAGGATTCAAGGAGCTTTATTGTCATACTGGTACACGTTTGCACATGAGACAGTACGAAATATCACTCTCAAGGTCTCAGTTAGCCCAGTAGATCTAAACTATGTTGCTGTTTTCTCTTGATTTGACCTACCCAGTAGGTATACAAAGAGACAAATACTCATCAAATACCAGTGCCAGTTGCCAGGAAGCTTTAGGTATAGCGCTAATAGCAGAGGCTATACCAATGTCGGATGTGGCTGCTAAAGATCAGCAAGGTCCCTATGCCAGAGGTCAGAAAGATGGACCACCTAGACAACGGGTATATCAGGAAGCAGATGGGGTATGACACCCTCCCATGCCCCCAGAACATCACCCAGGGGTTTATGGTTTTGGGGTTGAGGTTAGCTGTCCACTGTGTAGTACCAACAAGGCTAGCTTTCAAAAATATCATCTCAGGGTGCAGGGTGGCGCTGACTCAAAGGCGCTTCAGGTGGTGCCACGTCCAGATGCTATTCAAGCAGGCAGAGTCCTTGGAAAGATGCAGGGTAGAGCAACAAACTGTATCCAGGTTCTTGCAACTTTCGTCAAGCCAGGGGAAACATAAAGAGCACCCCTTAGGATATCACCATCCTCAGACCAGGTAAGGATTGGCATATGGTGGCACACCTGAAGGAGTTCCTGAGAGAGATCATGACAGCTACCCGGCCTGATATTGTCCTGTGGTTTGCAGTGGACGGATCAGTCCTTATGATAAAGCTCACCATCTCCTGGGGAGAGGACAAGAGAGGAAACACCTCAAGTATGCCTAGCTTGCAGCAGAGCGGGTGGAAATCCAGGGTATATCCTGTGGAAATTGGATGCGGGGGCTTTGTCGCCAAGGTGCTAGTACAGCTGCTCCGCATTGCGGGTATGACGGAGACAAGCCTGGAGAGAGAAGTGAGGGGGCTGGGACACAAGGCTGAGAATTAGAACTACGGCTACAGAAGAAAGAAATCAGATGAGGGCAAATGCCCCTTTAAGGCTGCAGGGGGTGGCGGGGAGATGTCTCCATGCACCACTGCCCCCCATCTACATAATACCCTTCATATATTTAGTTATATAATGAGATATGATGAATGTAAATGCCATCAACACTATTGTTTTAGCATTTAACAAATATTATGATGTATATAGAAGAAACTAATATGATTTTGATTTGCCACTTCTCCACTTCATCAGTTTTCCCTCAGCTTTGAAAATACACTCTGAATGTGTGTGTTTGTATCCAGAAATCAGAGACATCAATATAGACACAACATTGTTCATGTCAATGAAAAACTGGATGTAAACATCCGGTTTAAACTTTTGTTAACAGAAGTTCCACTATTACTTTCTTTCCGGTCACGTCCACACACTGCACACAGAAGGAAGTTGGGGAATTTGAAAATGTGTAATTGAACTCAGCTGTTGCAGCCACTGACTCACACTTCCAGTTATGTGTGACTGTCCGTGTGTGTTACGTGACCAGTCCCTACACGCTCAGATGATTCAACAGATTTTGTTAGCAACATCTTTTTATATCTGCAAAATTATTATCTTCATGTCAAATGATTTCACACACACACGCACGCACACATTCCTGCCTTGAAACTAGTATCAGGGGGATGGTCACAGCTGTCAGATCTGAATGGTTACTTGCTGATAGCTGGAGGAATATGACTTCTTCTATTTGAAGTTTTATTAGATAAGTAAAGAAACAAAGAAATATTAACAATAGCAAAACAACATGCTACATGACGTCTGGCAGCTATCAGAATCTGACAGATTCTCTTATATTTTAAATTTTTTGGGCACTTTTTGATTAGTTGTTGTATTTCCATGAACATATGAAGTGACACTCCTCCTGAAAGGTGGTTTGGACACCCTCTGAGTACAAAATAAAGTTCTGACTCCTACACTATCAACCTGCACCATAAACAAGGTTGTAATTGTTTATTCTAATTGGAGAGATTCATACGCGATCATATTTTGCCTTTGGGTGATCTACAAATGTTTAAAGTAGAATAAGAAATTAAGGAATAAGGTAGAAGTGCAGGCCATGCAGTGAAATTCACAATGGCTTAATCTGTATTTTCCTAAACACTTTTTTATGGTTTTTGAAGTTAACTGTTTAGCAGTGATACGCTTGAGTTTTGTTTTAGCTATTATTGTATTTCTATTTAGCCAAAGCCAGAAAGATTCTGATATATTAGCATTGATATGTTATCATCACTATGTTAGCATTAGCATGTTCCAGTTTTTTTTTTTTTGATTGCATAAACACTAAAATCAAAAGTCTTGCACTTCAAAACCCTAAACACACTTGTCTACATTAAACACAGATGTCGATCATGATGTCACTTTCTTGCAATTCCAAAGCATCGACTGATAAATCTCACACCCATTAGCCAGCTAGTTAAACACACACATCAGGTGAATCAGGTGAGCAAACATATGATTGCTTTATTCAGGTTTGAGCACTATAAAAATACAGCAGGTGAGTTCACTTGCTTTCAATCAAAATGGGAGGAAGTCAGAGGGAGAAGAGTGAGGGTAAAAGGGGGAATCTGTGGAGGACAACTAGGAGGTAGAGGACAGGAAGGAGGAAGAGTTGAATCAAGAGGAGAACATCCTCTAAGAAGAAGAGGACCAAATTTGACAAATGAAACTCGTGCAACACTAGTTGATCATGTCATGAACCAGGATCGACTGATTTTATATGAAGAGAAATAAATCACACTTTCAATAGTCTGCAGCATTGAGCTTGTTTTGTGTTTTGATTTACCATGTTGTAAAGTGAGAGCTGGATGTTTGCTCCTGTAAAGGGGTGAACTCGGGAATCTAACACAGTCGCAGAGGGAGGGTGGGGCGGATACATTTGGTCAGTTTGCAGATATGTCATGATGCTTCTTGGCAAATGTCTCTAGATTAGCCTCAAGCCATGTGGACATGAGCTCCCTCCTCTGCTGTCACTAACGTCCACCTGTTGCATTGTTTGACCAATCGAACGTTGCTGAGTCCCTGCAGAAGCCAAACCTTGATCCCATGCCCTCACGGTTCCATCCTTTCAGCAGCTTTTGACCTGGTGTGAATTGGAAAGAGAGGGATGTCACAGCTTAAATGGCATCAGTGAGAAGGATTTGCAGGTTTTAAGTCTCTGCTCTTTGGCCTCCTCACAGTAGGACTTCCTGAGGCCACAGAGCTGCTCTGCGGCACAAAAGTTGAAACTGCCTGCCCCAACAATAACACATTTAAGGCTTCCAAAGACATTGAACTTAGTTGGAGCTTCGGGTTGATCTCATAGCGCCCGATGGGAAGTCATGCATTGAGAATGAGATGACACACAATGGCGTGATGACACAGTGACACACAATATCCAAGCTAGACATGTCATAAAGGTGATTGGTGAGCAAATATTTTAACATTTAGATCAGTGTGTGCGCTTTCTTTTTGACAGTGAAGTGAAACTTTTGACTTCTCTCCTTGCAGACTGTTGGTTCAGAGAGATAGATTATGTACAACAATCAGCCCACCAGTCTGATCAAAATTAAATCACAGATTAATTTAAATGACAAATCAAAAATCATACAAGGACAAGTCAGGTTGGCTTGTTGAACTGAACCAGCTTAACCAGTTTACAAAAAAACATAGATTTGCTTGGTGGGATTGTCTTGGTTGATTTTCAATGCCTCCTGCGGTTAGAATAAAAACAGTAGCGTTAATGGTTTTATAAAATATAATTTTGGCCACTAAATGGTCAAATTATATTTCAATTTCAACACACAGTCGACGGCATTAAAATTAAAATTCACCATCATAGTGTTATTGTTTTTACTTTTGCGGGTAGTAACACTGGTAGATATCAGTGGTATATTTAGTGTTGTTATTAATGTATATTTTGTTCAATGTATAGTTCTTTGCTAGTCCATATCACAATGAAATTGAAAGCCTGCTGTCCACAGTGCAATAATGGCGCCCTGTCCAATGGGAACTGAATGGAGGATAGCATCCGTGAGAAGCCTATTCTCTCGTACCCTCAAACACAGACACACACACACAAACACACACAGACACCTCACACCTCCCACCAACCCCCACCCTATTCTTCAAACAACGCCGTGACTGACAGCTCCCTTTCACCCAGCTCCCACTGGCAAGGAAAGGGTTTAATTCCAAACCATTTTGAAACATGGCATGATAATGACTCCAACCCAAGCCAAGGACTAAAGATGGCCCAACATGGCTTTATTGTCAGCCAGGCAGGGGGAGCAGAGTTATTGGATTTAAATCAGTTTTGGATTGAATTAAAGTTAAAGTTTGACTTCAAAATAGGTTTTATTTCATGTTCTTGAAAGGACACATTAGAGCTTGTTTGTTGCCATTGTTACTTTGTCATATAATTTTAAAAAAAGAAGATAAAATTCCAGTTTCAATGCCCTTAAATATGAGTAAAGGCCACCCGTTTTCCTTTTCTTAAGTAAGCATTGCTGCTTGCTCAGCTCAGACTCTTTCAAAACATTTACAACACGGTCATTTTCACATCAACTTTTTTTTTACTGTTTCCATTTTATTTCATTTGGCATCTTTCTTCCATGTAAAATTTTTGCATTGATGTCAAACATTCAACCACACAAATATCTGTCCTAGAAGGTAAATGACGACACCCGATCACAGTTAAAATGATATAGTAACCAAAATATTCCATTATCTTTTTTGATTGCTAGCTCAACCTCATCATCGCTGGCCTGAATGAGCACCATCCAACCTTTGGCCTCGCTGCTGTAACATATTCTGGCCAACTTCCTCCCTCCAACCCAAGGAACGCAAACCTGAATGGAGCTGCTGCTGAAGAGCAGGGTGACGGTCACAACATATTTTGGCGATTGGCTGCTGATTAACCAATTAACTACTAACTGGAAGTTATTTTTTCACAAAGCCGTTAATTACTTTGATTAGTGGAACAACAAATTAGCTTAAATAATTTGATTTAACTATAAACGTTCTAATGCATGATCGCAGTGTTGTGTTTTATCCTTCGGCACCGGTAAAACCTCTGGTGAGGATGTTTCAAGGGTTTCTATGAAGACATATCTTCACACTTCAGATGTATGCCTTTGAGTTTTTCTTTTCTTTGTTTTCCAGATTAAGACATGTGGTTTATATAAATTATACAGATGTTTCCTACAATGTTCTTGGAAAAATGATTTGTCAGAAAAAAATTCCTTTTTTTGAGTGTGTTCGCCCAAAATCCTACAACAAGAGTATTTTGTGTTGCCTAAAAAACATGCTGTTTCATCATGTTTGCATCCTAACTTTTCTTTTTCAGCGTGTGGCGGACTCCAGTCCACCCCCCAGCGCTGTCATCTGTTGACCCACAGGGACCAGAGGGGTTCGCTGCTTTGATTGCTGGAGGATGGAGGGTGAATGAATGGGCCAACAGGAAGCAGCCGTAGCTGCAGGTCTTGAGAGCATCAACTGTTCATCCTGCACTTGGCTTCTGTTCCCCCATCACCTCCTTTAACCTCACCCTTCTCATCAAATCAACCCTCCCCTTTCCCCTCGTCCGTCCATCCTCACCCCCTCATCTCTAAGGCTTTGCCCCGGTCACCCCATCACCTTTGAGGGATGTTGGGAGCAGGACTCTGCACCTGCCTTGACCTGTCTAGACACCACTGGCTCCCTGTTTTGTCCTCACGGGGGAGAGGAAGAGGATAGTTGGCGTTTGGATGGAGAGGTGGGGAGGATATGCATGTAGGTTAAAAGTCAGAGTTGGAGGGTTAGCTTGGTCAGTGAGAGAGAAGAAACAGCGGAAACAAGAGGTCACCCTGCTGACCCTCAGAGTTCTGACAGCTGGGAAGCTCACATTCATTCAGAAGAATGATGGGTAGCGCTTCAGAAAGAGGCTGTGTTTGTTTTCAGGTTTCCAGGGTGCTTACACTGGCTGCAGTTCTGATTTGGAGCAGCTCTCGTCCAAATGTCCCAAATTCTACACTTCAGCAAATGTTACTACTGTGAATATTTTAAAAATATATAATTAGGAAGTAATCATGTAAATGTACAGCAGCACAGTAAGTCTATTTCTTACACAACTACAGAATTCCATTTTTAAAAAGAATCTTTTTTAAAAAGAATTTCTCTCAATACTCAAACAATAATCTAAAAATATTAACTTTTTATTTTTAATTTTGTTGGGGGAAAATGAAATCTTTTACACGACACTTTAAATAAATGAAAACCAAAACGAGGTGTTTTTTATTTTCATGTCCACAGTTTTGGGGTTGGGGGGGTCAGACAGTTATTCTGCCACTTGTTTTTATGCTTTTAATGTCACGCCAAGTCTGTTTGCTGCTGCCAAATCAGTGTTTCTAATCATGACTTTCAACTGTGTTCCGCTGCATCCAGGCCTTACTTAAGGCACCAGCAGCCTCCATCGCGAGGCTGGGTGCTAGCATCCTCAGCGCGACTGATACAAACATGTCCTGGAATAAGTACGTGATGTTTCATTTGACTTTTCTGTGTTCATTTTCTCCATATCTCTCCTTAAATGTCAGGGTTTGTGGCGTCTCCTGTCATGCACATCTCATCACACCCAGGTTTCTCCTCCACTCACGGTTCTTGTTGACCACCCATAACTGGGTCCCAAACCTACATCTAAAATCACAGGATTGAAAACTGCCTCACCCTGACACACATGAGCTGCTCCTCTCCTCTTCTCTCCTCTCCTCTCCTCTCCTCTTACTTTGTGTTGGTAGATGTGTGTCTGCAGTTCACAGACCCACAGCACACAGTAGATTCTGCACCATCTGCGTGCATATTAAATCCATAAAAGAGAATCAAAGCTTTCAAACAGCTTCCTGTCAGTCATCTTTGGCGTTCTTGTCCAAGTATCATTCCTGTTTCTGCAGGTTCTGTGATCAGTTAGACCTCAGTCACAGTTTTCCTTTGCTAAAACAACACATGGGTATTTACACATACTGATTTTTTCCTTTATTTGGAACCATATTGTTTTTGACAGGTAGCATTTGTACCTGTTTGCTTCTCTAACACCGAATCATGAGGGCATTTGGAGAACAAACGTCTTGTTGATGGCCTTGATTCAGCGCTGAAATGACAAATTCCTTCCCTGTGTTTGCTGTTCTTCTTAGCTAGGGAGGTCAGAAAACTGGTGTTCTTTGGTTCGGGTCCCTGATCTGGTTTCCAGACTGGGACTTTACTATGTTTAATGTCTGACGCTCTTTTAATCATTGACTTTTTTTATTTTATTTTTTAGTTCTCTCACTCATATTACACATACTACAGATATTTGCGTTGAGCTTAGATGAGCTTTTAATGTGGAGGGCATTCACACAGCGCTCAATTTATCATTCTAGATGAATATCAGGCGTAGTCACACAACGCGCTGAAGACTGAATTCCCCAGATCTTCTTCTCAGACTGACAGTCATTGGTTTCATAAAACAGAAAGCCTTTTGTGACAAATTGCATTTAGAAACATTGCATCCTTAAAATTGCTGCATAGTTTGGTCTCTGAGCTGCAACATTATCTTGTATCATAACAAGATTAAAATATTATTGTCCTAGAGATTAGCATACTTAAGGCTTTCTCTTTTTTTTTCCGGCCTTTAGTGGCTGCAGCGGGCTTTGATCAGCGTAGCGCGGTGAGGCCCTGGCTTGGCCTGGCCATCCAAGGCCTGGGTGTGAAATCAGTCTGATGTCATCCCCCATTCCCCACCTTCGCTAGCTTTTACTAGCCTTAATTATATTTCCGCCACCATGCCCCCGTCCCTTTCATTCCATATTCCAAGTTTGACTGGGAAGCATTGAGAAACCTATGGCTAAATTACGCAGTGGGAGAAAGGGGAACTGGATGGACCGTCCTTTGTCTGATGGGGGAACCTATATTTTCTAATATGTACTTTGCTTTTCTTTGCTTGTCTGCACTTTGGCTCTTCCTCTTAAAGAGGTTAAGTTTCTGGTGGGGGGTGAAGCAAAGGTAAAAAGTTCTTTTTAATGTTTTTTTTTCCATAATTTGCGATCTGTTGGTTAACTATTGATTTAGCAACATATCTAGGAAAAGGCCACACAAATACTGCTCTGAGAAACGTGCTTAGACATGCAAAATGACGCACATGTGGCAGTCAGACTTTTAATCCTTCTACCTCTCCAGCTCTCCAACTCACTTAAAATCCAGAAATCAAATGTTTGATGGGTCAAAGGAGCAGTGGCTGATGGAGACAATCTACAGAGGAAAGTTTTCAATAAACATGTAGAATCAGGAAGTTCACAGATAGATAGATAGATAGATAGATAGATAGATAGATAGATAGATAGATAGATAGATAGATAGATAGATAGATAGATAGATAGATAGATAGATAGATAGATAGATGGGGATATCTCACAAACACACACACACACAGAGTGAAGGAGAGATAGAGATTCACTTTGTGTATAGAAAGACAGCTTATAGCTTTTCTCAGCCAAGTCAGAGCAGCTCAGTTCATCAAGTCAGTGACCGTTGGGCGTTGCTTTCGCTTCCAAGGCAGCTAAGAAAGGAAATGTAGATGAGGGATCCTTCTGCCACTCACAGATCTCAGGTCAGTGCTGCTGCTGCTGCTGCTGCCAGCCGGCGTCTCAGAACTCCAGCTCTTCTGCCTGGATTTGGCTCTCGTCTCCTCTGTGTGCTGCTGCTCTTCACTCTCGGAGCGTTCAGGTGGAATATGAAGGTACAATTCCTGAGATTTCCATCGCAGTGACGGCGCAGTGGTGGGGAAACGTGTGGGGGTGGGGTGGGATCCATGTTGACTTCACAGACTCTTCATCAGTGCACACTGAGCAGTCGACCTGGACTGGAGGACCAGCCGGGGTTTTTATTGTTCATTTTAATTTTGCTCTCAAGTACAGAAAACGATTGCATCATGAATTATTGTAGCTGACAATGTGACTTTCCCACTCCTGTGACATGTGACGATGGTTGATCTGACTGAAACACATTCAATTAAAGTTCATTTCTACGTATTGACTGTGTCTTTTCCCAGTTTAGGCTTGAGCATTAAATCTGTATCTCTGTGAGGACAGGCCTCCTTCTACATGCATAAAACTTGGTTTGTTTCTCGGTTTTGTCCTGTTTATCTAATGATGATAATGCTCATGATCTGTCCACAGTTTGAGTTCCTTTGAATATATATTACTTTGTAATAATAGGTACAAATAGAGAGGTCAATAATAATAATAAGAATAAGAATAATAAGAATAATAATAATTTAAAAAAAACAGCCACAAAGTAAACAAGGTTTAATACAAATATATTGTTTGTTTGTCTGGTGATTTTATTGAAGATTTTTTGTTACGTCCTTGTGGAAAAGCAGCTTCTACAGTGTTTGTGGACGTAAAAAGGCTTTTATTAAATCCTAATTGTGTTTCATGCAAATGATCTTTATTGTTATTGTGTGAATCTGAAGCTCTGAAACGATGGTTTATTGTCACGTGGGTTGTAAAATTTTAATAAAACCATAAGCTCATTTGTTTCTGCTTACTAGCTGACACGATCTGCATTACATTTTGTTAAAACTCCAACTGAATCTGTTCTTTATGAAATTTTAGATTTTTTTGTATTATTTTTTTTCCATTTCAGTGGAAGCGGACGCCTGGCTTAATATTCATAAATAAAATCTATTTCAAAATATAATATCTGTAGATTTACCCTACCCAAACTAAACAAATTCCAACCACACTGTATGTTACAAAAAGAAATCACATATAATAATAATAATATTTAGTATGAAACGATTCGATCGATACAAAATAAACTTAGAAAATGCAAATTTCGGGGTCGGGCCGTGAATGTCCATTAAAATAATGATGTTTTATGGGAAACAGCGTAAAGCAAATTAGAATTATTGATTGAAAGGCTGTAGTTTTCCGAATGTTGCCCACTAACCTTGCAATAAACAGAGTTTTATTTCTCTATATATGTTCAGGAAATCACACCTTTCTTAGTTTAATTGTTATTTTTATGTGAGTCCACTAAACCAATAAAAATGAATTTATATCTTAAATCTATCCCCATGTTTTAATGGGAAATGTAATCTAAACGGGCTAAAATCAAGGCTGACGCGACGCGCATCCCTTTGTTGTGATGAAAAACAGATATTATTCACCAAATAAATTGTGTAGACCTTTAATTTAGGCAGAAGTGGTGGTAACAGTCTAAATCTTTGCAATTTCAGTGTTGGAGACAGAAAACGAGACCCGTAATTAAACATTCACTAAGACTTAGTCAAAATAAAAGAAAACCGAAAAAGAAAGAGACTAAATACACAATAAGGCAAATATTAAAACAAAAACGGACGGCACAAAATGTGTTTTCTCATACGGCCCCAAAATAATAATAAAAACATTCCTTAAATAAAAAGAAAAAAAGAAATCTTTGGATTTCAGCACATCTTCGTGAAAACGCTCTGCGCATGACTTCTGGGAACGGGTTTTTATGTTCTCCATTGTGTGATCTGGTTTACTTTCAGTCAGATTAACATCAAACATGATGCTGTCAGAACATCTGCTGGGTTGATTTCAAATCTGCTGCGTCGTGACCGAAACGTGGACGAGCGCTGCAGCTAAAACGTGTTGCACGTGCGCGAATTACGGAAGGGTTGTGATCTTAAAGAGCAGATAATTGTAGAATTTTATTTAATACATTTTACTGGTATTTCATCGGGAACAAAGAGCAAAGACACCTCAAAGGTCTGTAGGCTAAACTCAATTGGGAGCATAAAGGAGACGCTAAAAGTGAGTCGAGCGCCTCATGCGTCTGTGACTCCAGAACCAAAGTGTTTTAGCACCATTCAGCAGTCTGCAAACATGGCAAACCTCTGCCAAGGGGACTGTTCACGGTGCCCAAACACCTCATTTGCTGCTTTGCAGTGAATTCCTGGAAAATGTGTCTACATTCAAAGGCATTATAGGTTCAAAGATGCTCCAGCGAAGGTTTTGTGGTGCCGTCACAGTGGTTGCGGTTTGTGCTGAACTGGGATTCCTGGATTGGACATCAATACAACACTGGGTGGTTGAAGACATGATTACTTACAGCCCTGAGTGGTCATAGCCTACCTGGCCTACGCTTACAAAAACACACAGAATAAAAAAGATACAATCTCATCTAAAGTTTTAAATATGGATGCTGGTTCTTTGTGGGTTTATTGCATGGGGAGGCCCTCCTAAATCACCACTAATCACTGTCTGACTTGGAGTCCTTGGCCGTGGAGTGGTTGTACAGTCCCTGTGCCATAAGATGCTGAGCCAAAGAGTTTGCGTTTCCCGACGTTTTCTTGATTTTTGCCCTTTTGTTCTGAAACCAGATTTTGATCTGCGACTCGTTGAGGCCGAGCTCCTGGGCGAGGCCCTGCCTGCGCTCCTCGGTCAGGTACCGGTTGCCCTGAAATTCAGCTTTTAACCGCTGCAGCTGTTCTGTGGTGAAGGCCGTCCGGGGTCGCTTGTCCTCTTTGCTCGGTAGTGAAGGCTTCTTGGGTTTCCGTGATCTTGGTCCTGGAGGTGATTTGGAGAAGGACAACATCGTCTCAGTGATGCAGGAGAACAAGCATAAAATGAAACCAGATTTTGTAGTGAGGCCTCCATAGATAGATAGATAGATAGATAGATAGATAGATAGATAGATAGATAGATAGATAGATAGATAGATAGATAGATAGATAGATAGATAGATAGATAGATAGATATGTGATTCTGCTTTCAGATTCTTTTGGTGCAGATTTTGGAGAGAATGGGAGGAAGAGGAGGAGAGAGTGCGGTTGGGGGTGGGGTTAAATGTGATGGAGGATGGGGGTTCGGCGCCTCTTTCCCTTTCAGTTATCATAACTCTTTAAAAAGAAAAAACAGAGCCTAACTCGTTCTGCTCGCAATGCGTCTTTGTATCAGTTCATAGGAAAAATAAAACAAAACGGGGGAAATCGAATCTGTTTGAAAAATCAAAATTAAGCAAATCCAAATCAATTATGCTTCAAATACGTGCCAGAGTTAAAAAAAAAAAAAAAAAGCACCACACGGAATTGTTATTTGATCCTTTATCACTCTCTTTCTCGTTGTTTCTTTTTATTCTTTCTTTTATTTCATTTCTTTCTGTAGAAACGCAGCCCTTTCCAGCATTAGAAAACTTTTTCATAGTTCAGTCAAAATAAAATTTATTCCAGTTCTTGCTGGTTTGGTCTCTGTCAGATGTTTTCCCCCCATAGATATTAATCATTTCCTTCATAGATGTGAATCTTTTCCTTCTGTCTTCTAACATTTGACGCTACTTTGGCGAAATTTTCAGAGCCCCAAATAACAAAGGACGCGTCTGTTGACGTCTGTTGTTTTTGTCGTCTACATCTAAAATAATTATTCATACTGCAATAAATAGACAAATATTTAGTTTACTTTGTAAGAGAGAGGTTTCGATTTTAAAGAATAAAACATATAAAGAAACAGCATAATTTAACAGTTGCAGCTGCCTATTCAGCAAGGGTAGACATGAGCTTGCTTAAATGGGTTTGAAAAAGCATGAAAATGCAGAAATATAATATTAAAAAAGGTACTCGTTTACATTTTATCAAATTCCTCTAGAATTTTTGTTGTTTGGTGTTTTACGTTATCCTTTTTTCTTCCTCACTTTTTACGACCCCCTCCCCAATTGTCAAAAAAATATGCTAATGGAATATATCAACAAAGAAGACTGGGGAACAATGGCGTTAAACTTGGTCGATATATATTTCAATCTTAATGTTAACCACGAGCGTTTCGTCCATACTTTTATAAGAATTTCGATCATATCATAATTTCCTTTATATACTTGGTGTGCTAAAACAAAACTACTGAAAATGTAATCCAAAACACAGAACAATGAATATACAATGCGTTTTTATATTGTTCAGGTTAGTTTCCTTAATATAATCGCTGTTAGCATCAAAAGTATGACTTATAAAACCATTTAAATGTGTATAGACTAATGACAGGCGGGATGGTTGGCTTTTCTTGCCTTTAATAGTTCTAAGATGGTCAAATTATTACGCAGAGAATCCAACTTTTTTTTAAGACTAAAATGCGCTTTTTAAGTTGAAGAAGTTGTGAAAATGGCATATTTCGTTATTAAAACGCCTTTTCAGTTCAAAATCGGGGTCTTCATCCGGGCATTTTAAATGTATATTTTTGCTTCATGCCAACAGAACTGAATCATGTGCACCAACCTGATGACGGTCGGTCTGAGTAGCGGGTGCAGTACACCCAGGCCGGCCACAGCATGGGCTTGGAGTCGGGGGGAGAGTCGGCCTTCGTGCTGAGGCAGCGGCCCCGGCTGCCCTCCACAGCCGCGTCAGTGGCGTCACGCTGGTGCTCGGATGCATTCGAATCCTTCTCCTCTCTGTCCCCTCCTGCACCACCTTGGTGCGGGATGCTTCTTTTGGGAGACTTTCTCCCTCGCAGCTCTTCTTTTCCTGTGGTCAGTCGCAGACTCTCTCCATCTCGGACCAAAGTTTTCACCTTCCTTTTGCCTCCAAAATCCGGTCGTAAAATGTTGTCGATGTAAAAGTTGGTGATCCTGTGGGAGTGCTGGTTGCTGGGCAGTTGGAGGAGAGGGAGCATGGCCCGGTTGGACTCCTTGTCGGGTTCCTCTGCGCGCTCTGGCTCTCTTTGCGTGTTTTCTTCCATAATTCTCTCTCTCTTTTGGCGTCTGTGCCTTTGAAATTTCAAATATTCGATTTTTTTTTAAAGCAACCAATCACTTATTTTTGATTATTTTCTTTAATTTTCGTTTATCAGAAAAGCCACTGAGATGTTAATTGGTGTGGCTTTGCTGCAAAAAAGGCGCTTTCTGGTTATGAAAAACAAAAGTCATCCTTCACCAGCTGAAAAAAGAAAATCGTAAAAATTAAAATGAGGCAACTGAAAGCATTTAACAAATTAAAACCTCTCAGATTTCCAGGTCCCTGCACACAATAGTTCCAACAGCATTAAAGTGTGCTCATAAAGACGCTGCTCAAATACTTAGGCTGCAGATTTTTGTTCTCATTTCTGATTGGCTGAACCACTCGAGGATGACGTCCTTCGATGGGCTCCATAGACACGTGCCTTCGACCAATGGGGATCGAGAAGTGATGTCACGTGATTCTCTCGGAATTCCCCGAGGGCAAACCTTAACGGCCATTAGCTGCGGGCATCGTTGGCCACACCTCCGCCCTGCTCCGTCAGGCAGGTGAATCCGTCTTTCTAGGTCTCCCTCCTTTACAGGCACTTGGGAGAAAATTGGAAGGATAATTTTACAGTTTACAGTATAATATTTCAGTGGCATTAAATGCGATCTATTTAGGGTGCTGCTGTGTCTCATTCAGTCAAGTCACAAACATTTTTCGAGCGCTTCTTCGAAAATTTAGGAAACGTAAGTCATTGAATTAGAATGTTCAGCCGAAATAAATGAGTTCTGTGTTAAGGGAGAAACTGAATTCAGACAAAAGAGCCTCGTCCCAACTGTGAGAAAGGGTGGTAATTCTAATAGGTCTTGTGTGCTATAATTGGTGGAACATTTATTTAATAATTAATTACTGCAGGGAATTAAAATTGTAAATAAAACATCCGCTGTCTGTGATCTGAATTTCAAAAAGATCTGAAGGTCATGCAGAAAAAAATAAGCCATAATATCACAGGCGGTTCAAACACCAGTATTTAAAAGACAATAAAGTTGGTATTCTGGAAAGTCCTGATCCAAAGGATGAAGTGATCATCTCAGAAGGAAACAACTGATGTTCAAGAAATGAAGGTGTTGAGCACAGAGGAATAATCTAAAATCCCTGCTCTCAGATGTACACCACTGTAAATGTTTAGTTATTCCACCCAGCCAGCCAGCCAGCCCACCAGCAATCTTCTTGTAACTACTTTGGATTCCTAACCAGGGTCTTGGGGTGCTGGAGCATTTCCCAACAGTCGCTGGAACAGAAGCAGGAAAATACACACTGGTCAGGTTGCCAGTCCATCATATTACACACCATTCAGTAAAACACTCACAGTCTGGAGCCTTGAGTCAACCTAACGTGAATGTTGTCAGACTGTAGGAGGAAACCAGAAAACCAGTGGGGAACTAGAGAGCAGGAACAGACTCAAGTATGGCTGCCACATGAAGATATTCACCATAAGGTAATTTTGAAACCATTGTGCATGTTTATTTATTTATCAGCTCAGGATAGACGAGCACCGCCATTATTGCAAAAATACAGACAATGAACTGATTAGCTGCTAACATTGCTTTCAGGTGTTTTTCTCACTTTTAAAACATATTTTAAGAAACAATCCCAGGTTCCTATTTTTATGGAATGTGGGAAAAAACATACATTTGTTTATTTTCCAGTGAATTATCATCAAACAGGAATAGAATATAGAGCAACCTGAAAGAATAACTAAGGCGTGAGATTAAATACAAATGTTTCATACAGTCGTGTTTATTTTTAGTTTGTAAGTTTTTAGTGATTTCCAGCTACATCTCAGAGTTCAGGCCTGTGCCTTACATAAACAGTTTTAGTGTTTGTTCAGTTACTCAGAAGGACAAGAAAAATATGGACAGCAATCAGCATATAAATCTTTCAGACAAGTTTTGCAAGACAGTTTTAAAATCTGAATTTAGATGTCACGTTAAACAGTTGCTTTGTAATTGCACAGTCTAGATACGGTGTAATAAAGATGCAAATTATTAATTATTTTTTTTCATTTTTGCATCTGGTGGATGCCTCCCTGGGGAAATATTCTGGGCATGGGCACTGGGAGGAGGCCCTGGGTGAAGACCCAGAACATGTTAGAGGGACTATTGCTGTGTTTCCACTAACCTGGTTTGGTTTGGCTCAGTGATCTATGGCACTTGAGCCCATTGTGGTTAAGGGAATTGCTTTTCCATCACAACTGGGCCACCCCGTGAAGACGAGTTATAAATGCTGAACACAGGCAGTGGTTGTTGCTGGTATGGCGTTACATTTGGGTAAAAGGTCACGTGAGCAAATTTAACTGCCCTGTGTGTTGTTTTTTTTTAACCTCCTAGAAAAAAAAGCATAGGATAGTATTACAGTTTTTCAGGTAACTGATACCTGAGATCATTTGTACCCCAGGAGTTAAATATTTGAACCAATCGTAAACACTGTATCTATATCTATGTGTTACATGATGATATCTAAGTGTTAATTGTATTTATTATTCTCATATTATTGTATTTTATTCTTTTTTCTATTCCTTTCTTTTGTTGTATGTGGTTTATAACAGCTGTTGTAAATCAAAATTGCCCTTCGGGGGACAATAAAGATTTGAATCAAAAATTTCAATCAAATAACTCAGTTGACGGCAATTTTAAAAGTTAGCTCTTATGTGAAAAAAGTCCCACACATTTTCAACATCCACGTGAAGCCGAGACTGCTCAAGATAGAGTTTTGTTGCCCAGAGCTTGATTATGGCCATTTGACGTCGGCTGCTTTGCTACTTTGGCCAATTCCTCGCTGGATACCGAGGGTGCTGCAGTACCCCCTACTGGCAAAAGATGGCACTGTTTGCTACACTGCTTACTCCAATTTTTTTCTCCTCCTAGCTTTTTAACTTTTACATTTACTAATACAGTACTGCACCAAAAGAATATGAAGCAAATTAAAGATGTGTAATGCTTAAATTAAATTGCGTCGTGGAACTCTGCAAAAACCCTAACTTTTATTCACTGCTAGGGAAGTATATATTTTCTTTCAGTTAAATAAATGTCTTACAGTTTAATTTGATTTTTTTTTAAATGTCTGCTTTATTATTTCTCAGCAATCAGGAAAAAAAAAAGATTTAAAAAAATGAATTTTAGAACCCATAGATGTTTTCTTGTTGATCCTGAAATCTCTGGCAACTTCGCGTCATATATATATAAATATTTTTTTTCATTTTGGATTATAATAAATCTTATTATTATACAAAATTTAGGTTATGCCAAAATATTCACATAGTTGGATTGCTTTCGCTTTTTTTTTTTAAAGCAAACTTTATTTATTTATTCTGAAACAAGGTATAATAATTGGATCATTTTCGAGACATGAAATGACCGAAACGCCCTACGTCATCTCTTGGAGACACTAAAATCGTTGGCTCGTTTCAGAACAAGGCACAACTTTTTCGATTGCAGGGGGGAGTAGATAGTGATTTTCAGAATATCTATAAGGTATTTTGTTGTAAATGTTCCGAATCTGTCTAATCGGATTCTCTTAACACATATAGTAGGACACTATCGTGTAAAAAGTATAAAAGCCCACGTAAATGCAAGCGCATTCAAAAGTTTAAAATACTCACCCCCTCGACGTTTCATAATGTTCCAGTCCAAAGCGCGCTCGGCGGTTTCGCGCTCGACTCTCCATGGTTTGGTGTACCCTGCAAATCACTTTCTGTACCGTAGCTTCTCGTATTCTACCTTTAGCGTTTGACTGTTTCTAAATAAATCATCATCATCAACCTTAATGGACAATCATGTCTGAGCAGGACAATGACGTTCCTGAAGAACTTTTCAAAGATGTAAAATTCTACGTGGTTGGGGACATTGACCATAAGGTGAGCTACAAGACTTTAGCTTCTTCTAGCTAAATAGGCAGCATGCTAACTCGCCAGAACCGTTCAATGTAATGAAATGTTGGGAAAGCGAACCGACTAGCTGGGCTAGTTAGTTTCGTTGACTGAAATGAAGACACTGTGCTTGTTCGAATTGTTTCACGTTATATGTATTGTTACTCTGACACTGCACTTACGTAGATTGCGTGACCATATTTCGCTCAGAACGATTAAAATGACGAGTTATGCACTTGTTATGCTGACCCTTAGCAGTAGCTAAGACTCGTAGTTACATAGGTGGTTAGCCGTTAGCTTATGCCTGACACGATGTTTATTAAATGTTTAAGGAGCCACCAACTCCTGCAGATTAAAACCCAGCTCTTTTTCGTCGTTGTTCGGACTTGCTATCTGCTAAGAACAGGCTGGTTGACAGGCTTATTTAGCACCAAGCTGTCATTGTCAACATCTAGTACGGATGGGACAATGGCATTGCCCCCGCTATTACATTCACTAGAATCAGATAATAAAGACATATAGCTTGTGTTAACTTTAGAAACACGGAGTGCAGGATGTGTACAGTACAGAAGAGACAGCATTGGAGCTTTCTATATCTGAAAAGTCAAGACAATATTCTGGTTAAAGTAGATTCAAATATATTAAGTAAATGCATAAATATTGTTTAAAGCTCTTCATAAAAATCTGGACTGAAATACAACGTCACATTCCACAATATGAACTTTTGTATGGTGCCAAAGATGAGCACATTTATGTCGTAGATTAATACTTTCAGCATAGAGTTGTAACATATTTCACAAGTTTTCCTTGTGTAAACTTGTGCGTTTTATCCATTAATGTACAATTCTTCAAGCAGTCACATTGATACAGTAGTGATGGGTGCATTGAAAGAGTCTTTAAAATGACCAGTTAATACTAAAAAGACACAAATTCAATTTTATGTCTTTCTGGCACTTTCATGTGGACTGGCACTGAACTAAAACTCTCATTATCAAGCCCATGTGACCACCTGAGCCGCAGCTACCACTGCTCCCATTTCATCAGAGAATGATGTGTGTTTTGAGTTTGGATGATGCCCGGTTCAGAGGCTCTTTCCTGCTTTGGCATCCACAATAAGAATAGCCTCCAGTTTCCCTTAACTCTACGCTTGTTACAAAATAGTTTAATGAAGTGCTAATTTAATTTAATGATTTAAACAGTTGGCTCAAGTGAATCAGTGAGATTTTAATATTTTACTCATTAGATCCTAGTCATGGGTGGATGGCCCCTGTGAAGCTTCTTCTTGGTTGCACCAAATAAAGATGCAAAGACAGACCCTACAAGTGATATCTAGTATAACAATAAAAGCCCTGAACATCCAACATATTCATGCATCTTCTTGATTAAAGTTCCAAAACAAAAGGAGTAAAGTCAGTCTTAAACAGCTGTGTCTTTATCCTAAGAATGTCTCTTTATAACAAATATAACTTCCACTGTTTCATTGTGACATATGCCACCTCAACCTCCATTGGTCGTGCGATCTCTCAGATTTGTCGTCAGGTACCTGTTGATCAGCTATTGGTCAGTATCGTGGTCTTGTGATGAGATTTGAAAAGCTGTAATACAAGAAAATACGGGATATTTTGTTTCTCAGCACAGCTTGTGATCGTTTGGGCTCTACTGTAGCACACATAACCTGGAATACAGATGTTGCCCCATTATATGGGTGGGTACTGGCGTAGCCTGCAATGGTGCAAAACATGCAACTTATATTCCAGTCTGTAAAGTGCACTTAAGTGGGTAACCAAATGTGTGATGGACTGGCAGCGTGTTGAAGGCTGGCTACCTTTCTGGTGACTACCTGGATAAATTCCAGCACCCCTCCTTGATGGTTAAGTGGAAATGAATGATGGCTGTCTGTCTCTGTTTTTATTTATCCGGTCAGATTGACCGGATAAATACAACATAAAGTAGAGAGTAAAGATTACATAAATAGAATAAATCAGTCTGGATTAAAAGTGACAGAGACACACTTTGAAAGAAACTGTTGGTGTTTCAGGTGGTGAACCTGCTGAAAGCAGGGAAAGGGAAAGAGGTTTCCTACAATGCTCTGGCCACTCACATTATTGCAGAGGATGGAGACAACCCAGAGGTGGGAGAGTCGAGAGAGGTTTTTGACCTGCCCGTTGTCAAGGTCTGTATGGCACGCTTCATCTAACTTAAGATTTGTTTTTACAGTGCATTTATAAGTTTCACTATTTCATCTGATTATGGGATCAATAATTTGATGTCTACATACCTAAATGTCTTGTTTTTCAATTCAAAACAAGTGTAGATTTTTCTCATACGGCCTGTATTCATCAGTATGTTTGCATTTCTTACTTTAGGACACTGGATGTGTGCAGTCATAAGTACAAGCAGCAAGGAGATGGTTTTTAATTTTACTTTTAGAGTTTGTGAAAATGTTACATATTGACATTTTCTAACTAGCTTGTCCTATATTATGTTTACCTGCATTTATTTAAGAAGAGTATTTTCCCCCTGTATTATCCCTTGTTACAATACATGCATATGCATGTTGTCCAGATTGCAAACCAAAATTTTCAAGTAAAAAATTAAATCAGTGGATTGTGAAAAGGCTTTAACAGTTAATAGCACTCTGAATTGAAATTACAAAGCATTAACTTGTCTCTATTTTCTAGCCATCGTGGGTGATCCTATCAGTCAGATGTGGAGTCCTCTTACCGTATCCTTTGACCATTCTGCCTTAAACTCTACAAATTGGCATCATTAAAACTCACAAAACTAAGTAAAACAATGTTTAAACAAAAGCAACAGTTATTTTGGAGGCACAGTAATGTGTATAATTTCAAAACTCATATTAGACTAATTTTAAAATGCTGATGTTAAAGAGCAAAATGTCCAAAACTGCACATATTTCTTTAACTATGTGCAATCCAGAGTGACCGGATTCTCCCCAGAATCTGGGCAGGTATTCTTCGGTGTGACAGCTTGTCTTCCAAGGGTGAGTGTGTGCTTCAATATCTGTGCGTGACTCACTTGTCTAAAGAGTTAACGTGTTACAGTACATAATTAATTATACAGCTACAGGCAGATGTGACTCTGTGTCAAACATAGTGCATGTTGACAATCGCAGTAGTTAGATCTCTGTAAATATGCATATTATATATGTTAAATTATTATTTATCTCATTTTTCAATGTGGGTGTAAACAGCTTCCAGAGGATCTTAACGCTTTATGGGCTTATGTAACCTTTTATGGAGGGGAATGTCAACTTAACCTCAACAAGAAGGTGACCCACTTAGTCGTGAAGGAACCAAAGGGGGTAAGTTAGTATGTGGTTATTTTCTTATACTCATTTTCTGAAAACAGAGCTTTTATTTGTGTAACAACTTGAGACTGAAAGCGCAGATATCTACCGATGTTCTTAGAGCCATTTTGTGAAACGCTAATTATTGTTTTATTAGTTTTCTTGGTTACCAGTGTGATAAATTGAGCATCAGGATGCAAAAAACATCTCACTAGAATGTGAGATTCTAGTGTCAGATATCCAGCTGAATAATTTTATTAGTATTATATTCTATTTCCAGTGCTGGTACAGCTGCACATCTGCACTATCCCATCTCTACTTTTGTTTATAGTTTAAAATTTGCACATTAATTTGCTTTAAATACACATCATACGTTACGTTTTCTGCTATGTGTCTATCTAAGCATGTGCAACCTTGAATATATTTTTGTTTTTTTTCCCTTTCAGGCCAAGTTTGAGTGTGCCTTGAGACATCCTGGCATCAAGATTGTCACTCCTGACTGGATAACGGACTCCGTGAAAGGTATCCTTTCTGCTCCAAAGATGCAGATCATGTTTCTTTACAGACCATAATTTCTGACAGAAGATAATTTATGGTATTCAAAGGTTTCAAAATTCTGTTACATCCATTTATATAGACCGTACTTAAACAACAAAATAAGAAATGACATAAAAGATTGACATGCACTCTTTGAAATCTTTGTTCTCATTATCATATATTAGCAAATATAAGTTGAAGAACAGCTTGAGAGGTTGTTAACTGCTGATTGTCCACATTTTGCAGACAAAAGCAGGAAAGATGAGGTGCACTATCACCCCAGACTCACATATGTGGAGCCCGAGGAAGAGGAGGAAGCGAGTGAGGCAGAGTCCTACGACCAACGTTCAGATGGTAGTTACAGCCCCCGGAGGTCACGGCTGTCAAGCGGAGCATCGTCTGGTGAGGAGTCGAGCCCCAGGAGACGACCGGGACCCAAAAAACTGAGCTCTATCTCCCCGAGCTCTCCCCGCAAGCCTGAACATGAGCGCATGTTTGATGACTCTGACGACGACTCCTCGACAGAGAAGGAGGGCACCAACCTCAACTGGACGCTAGCTGAAGTCCCTGCAGCTGCTCCCTCTTTGCCGAGCGGCACAGCCAAGCGGCAGAGCGGCCCGCCTGGCAGCAAAGTCTCCGTGTCAGGCAGTGGGCTCATCAACCTGTGTGCTACTGTGCCTCCTGTACCTGGAAGCGGAGCAGCCATTCCTCCCTCTGCAGCTGGCCTCAGTCACACCGCACAGGAAGGTAAATATTCTAGGATGCAGGGAACCAACAAATTTAATTAAATGCGTTTTCGGTGTTTTCGATGTTCTGGTGTGGTTGAATGATCACATACTTGATTAGAACTCTATTCCTGCATGTCTTTTTTTGGATCCACTACACCTTTTGGATCACTACAATCACAATAATATTTTTTGGCTGGAGCTGTCAATATGGTGTCAAAATAACAGAATAAATGAAGTGAAGGAGATCACCACAAGAAAAAAGATATCTCAGCTATAGTAAAAAGCAATAAATAATATAACAATTCACACCTCTGTAGAGTTGTGGCCAGACTGTTTTATTAAACACACTGCAGAAATGTTGAAATGTCTTTTTTTTTTTTCCCCTCAGAAGTCTTCAAAAGAAAATATGGAAATCTACCATATGTCGTGATGTTATTATGTGTACGTGACCTGAGCTCTGAGCTTATGCCTCTTTCTTTTTTATAGGAGTTTCAGTTCCAGAGAACATTTCTGGGTGGAGCTTGACTAATCGAACCCTTCGTAACATTACAAACAACTCAGACATGCAGCCAGTTAATCGACCTGTAAACGCAGGACAGGTAAGAAATTTAAGGAATTCTCTCTTTAAGTCCACAGCAATATTTGTATACAATTTGTTCTGTAATGTATCTAGTAAGCAGTGTTTAGAAATATTAATGAGTGAAATTTAAAAAAAAAGTTTCTTTTGCTCTTTCTTGCAGATAATCCAGAACATGACAGCAAATCAGACAAAACCATCTGAACATCTGAACAATCAGAGCAGTACTCAGACCCCAAACAGTACCAATCCTCTTTTGTTCCATCAGGCCAAAATGGCTGGACAGCCTGTCATAGCAGAGCAACAACAGCCATACCAGGCTACACAACAACACCAACAATTACCACAGCAACCGCAGCATCCTGTCATGCACCTCCAGCAACAACATCCCATGATCCAGCTTCATCACCAACAGCAACAGTCACAGGTGTCCCAACAAGGCTTCCCGCAGTTGACACAACAGCAGCAGCAGTTTTTGCAGCAGCAGCAGCAGCAGCAGCACATGCACCAACAGCAGATCTTCTCCCATCAGCAGCAGAACGCCTTTCCTCAGCAGCAGCTGCGGCCCCAGCAGCTCCTCCGGCCAGGTCTGCAGCAGTTGCAGCAGCAACAGGTGCTGCAGCAGCAGCTCCAACAGTTCCAACAGCAGCAAAGGATGCAGATGTTGCAACAGCAGCAACAGCAGCAGCAGCAGCAGCAGCAACAAAATCAACACCAACTGCATCAACAGCAGCAACATTTCCTACAGCAGCAGCAGCAGCACATGCACCAGCAGCACCTGCAGAATCAGCAGCAGCAGCAGCAAGTGCAGCAGCATCAGAACCAGCAGGTCCTGCAGCATCAGCAGCAAGCAGCAATGCAGCCTCACCTCCAGCAGCCTCACATCACTCAACTTTTTGGACATGAACCTGGACAAGAAAGTACGTACATCTGTGTCAATCATTACATTAGATTAGAAGAAATCTGGAAGATTTGTTTAGATGGGTTTTTTTTATATTGATATATGAACTTGGTACAGACGCAGCACTCAAATCTATATTGATATTCCCTTTTTCAGTTCCAGCGGATGGCTTCCTCCTTGGTTGTGTGTTTGCTATTGCAGACTACCCAGAACAGATGGCTGACAAACAGCTCTTGGCCACATGGAAAAGGGTCAGTCGCACTGTATCTCTCTCTCTCTCTCTCTCTCTGTCTCTCTCTGTCTCTCTCTCTCTCTGTCTCTCTCTCTCTCTCTTTCTCTCACTCTCACTCTCACGCTGTACGTACATTTTTTGTTCATTTATTTTTTTGTTTCTTCCATGTCGTCCTCAGGTCATCCAGGCATGTGGAGGGTCTGTGGACTCCACCCTAACGGGCCGCAGCACACACCTTCTGTGTGAGAGTCAAGTCAGCAACATGTATGTGCAGGTAAGCACGTGTGCTGCGTAAACAGAACTGTTTGCTCTGCTACTAGATGTATAGTAAGTGTACCATCATTACTGCCTCCTACGCAACATAATAGAATAGTGTTCAGAAAGCGCAGAGGTCAAGTGCTGTTTGTCGTCTAGCTGCTTTGCTTGTTTTCTTTAAGGCTCTCAGAGAGGGGAAGAGATGTGTAACAGCTCATTGGCTCAACACTGTACTGAAGAGGAAGAAGATGGTTCCTCCTCATAGGACGTTGCATCTGCCCTTTGCGTTTCCTCCTGGTGCCAAACCTTGCTCTCAGCACGTACGTCAACATTCATTCCTTTTACATGTCTGTTAACATTTACATATCTGTTGATATTCTGTTAAGATATGATGAAGACTGTCATGGAATTACAACCAGATTAAAATTTCAGTGGCATGAGAAAAAAATGAATTGATAAGAATAATCTTCCTTAATCTTCACTGTGACCTAAATATAGTGTATATAGACTTTATAATCATGCTAATGTGTTTATATAGTGTTCATATAATTTTAATAAATCCTTAGTCGTTTCATTCACTGTAAAACTTCATGCTTCACAACTGTTCTATTCAAATAGAATTAATTTAACTTTCTGTGTGATACTAAATAGATAGTTTGGCCTCTGTAGTGATCACTGTTTTTAATGAAAGTGATGCACCTGTTCAATTCAGGTGTGTTGTTTTGAACAAAACCTGCATCCATCAAAATATGTTTATGTGTAAACATACAGTATGTCTTAGGTTTCTAGACCATAAAATGGAGCAAAACATTGGAGGCATATGAACTTATGTAAATAGAACATTAAGCAACAACAGCTTTATAATTGTCTTTATTGAAACCTTTTCTCAATGTCTTGAGCTTTTTCCACCAAATCAAATTTTCAGACAAAAGATAAAGAACAGACAGCAAGAAAAGGAGAGTAAAATGAGCAGTCCTGTCAGCATCACTCTTCTCTCTTCTCAGATTATATCAGTGACGGGTTTTGTGGATGCTGACCGGGATGACCTGAAGTTGATGGCCTACCTGACCGGTGCCAGATACACTGGATATCTGTGTCGCAGCAACACCGTCCTGATCTGTAAAGAGTAAGTGCAAAACGATTGGAGGTCCAACACCAGCAGATCTGGGCTGCCCAAAGATGTTTAATTCCAGAGGACAGGAGAAACAGGGTTCCTGTGTTCTGGACTGTTGTTGCTCTGCTTCTCCACAGTGGGGATGATTTGTTTTGCAGCTCCAAGCTGTTTAGTAGAAGGAGGGAATCTGGAGGAGCAGAGGAGGAAGACAACACAGTTATCTTCCTGACAAATACATTAGCCGTAGCATTGTGTATATATGTTAAAAAAAACTGTTGTATTTATTAAAAACCATATGCTGCTCTTTGTTTTAGGTGATGGTTATTGATTATTTTCAAACATGAACG
>BJFM01002941.1:320449-333392 GCA_016586285.1 Arothron firmamentum
CCCCCCCCCCCCTCAAGCTCTCAATCTCTTGCTCCTAAACCATATTAGCTTGTGCAGAATAAGGATTTTGTCTGGTGTCATCTCTTTTAGATCTGTTGGGCTTAAATATGAAAAGGCAAAGGAGTGGAAGATCCCATGTGTGAATGCCCAGTGGCTCTGTGATGTACTGCTGGGCAACTTTGAAGCACTGAGACAGATTCAGCACAGCAGATACTCCATATACACACACTCTGAACCCCTCATGCCTAACCCTCAGCTGGTCCAGAATCTGATGAGTATGTCTAGCATCATATGCCGCGATTAACTGTTTGAATTGCAATCGTGTGTAGATATGAATCTGTGTGAATCAAGTGTGTGTGTGTGTGTGTGTGTTTTATCCCTGTAGCTGCCTGGAAGATGCCAGTCAAAGTAACTCCTGAAGCTATGAGCGTAAGTTTGTTATAACATATTTCTCATCAGCTTTTCTGTTTAGTTTACCTTTTTTTATTATTATTATTAATATCACTATTTTTGTTTTTTCCAAATATCAACATCAAGTAGATATTTCATTAGTGCGACATTCCTGTTTCCTACTCGCGATCGTTCTCTAGGTGATTTCATTCAGCACCTCTGATTTTGTCTTTTCTCTGTTTAGAATTTCCAGCTACTGCAGAAGCAAAAGATGTCTGAGTCAAACAGCCAGCCTGCAAACAAGAAGGCCAGGTCAGTACAGCAAGTTTCTGACTGGAGAAACAGCGGCCCGTCAATTGTCCAAAGTCTTCTGTAACACTGCTGTTGTGGGTCACATGGGCAGGCTGGATGAGACCCACTCTCCCACTAAGAAGCTTCCTCCAGAGTCCACTCCTCAAGTCATGTTCACAGGCTTCGAGCCCACGCAGGTGCAGCAGTACACTAAGGTAACTTTTGGTTTTAGTTCTACTAAAGCTGTAGTCTGGAGACGCTTGACTTCTCCATGGTTACGGCTTCAACGTTCCTCTGTCACAGTGGCTTCACGCTTTGGGAGGTGAACTAGCAGCCAGCAACCAGAAAGTCACTCACTTGGTAGCCACTAAAGTGACTCGTACTGTCAAGTTCCTCACGGCCATGTCTGTGGTCAAACACATTGTCAAGCCAGAGTGGCTGGAGGAAAGCTGGAGGAGCCAGAGGTTTGTGGGTACGTTTCCCTTTTTGTTGCCTTCACGAAACTACAAGCCGAGATTCTTCTGAACTTGGAGTAACAGGAGGTCATGATGAGCAGCAGACTAAGTGTTCAATGAATCTGTGGCAGATGAGCAGAGCTACACGCTGCGGGATGCAGAAGCAGAGGAGATGTTTGGCTTCAGTCTGGAAGAATCACTGAAGAGAGCCCACAGCGAACCGCTTTTCAAAGTAAGATTAACCTGACCAAAAGTCTTTATTTCAAGCTGTAGCTATGGTCCAGCTCAGGAAACCTGTGAGTCCCTGTTCTCACTGTGTTGTTCTGTATCCCGCCCCCTGGGTGGTGTGTGTCTGTGTGTGTGTGTGTGTGTGTTACAGGGGAAGTACTTCTACCTCACTCCTGGGGTGTGCCCTAGTCTCAGCACCATGAAGTCGATCTTGGAGAGTGCTGGAGGAAAGCTGTTGGCAAAACAACCCTCCTACAGAAAGATCATTGAACATAAACAAAACAAGGTAAAACCCTTCACCCTCCAGTGTCCGTATGCAGTATGTCCATCTGTATCGGACTTTTACCGGATTTTAGCTTTTAGGTATAAATATTACTGTAAGTTGAATAAATGCCTCTGATGATGAAGTTGTAAATCCATGATTTTGTTGCAGAACCTCCCAGAAATCATTTTAATTTCTTGTGATAATGACCTTCACCTCTGCAGAGAATACTTCTTGAAGAACATCGGTAAGACACACGGAAACTTTTTCCTTTCTTTCTTCCACTTTTCTTTTGTTTTAGTCCAGCCCTGGCTGGGCTGACGTCGTCAATAATCATTTTATTGTAGATGTAGGAGTTAAAACGTGCAGATTTAAGTGTGTTCTGTTTGTGTTGCCCAGATGTTCACAATGCAGAGTTCATCCTGACGGGAGTTCTCACTCAGAAACTCAACTATGACTCATATCCTTTACGGTCGTACTTCCTTCTTCTTTGGCCGCCGCTTGCTTTAATCTCCGACGTTGAGGCGACCCCACTGAGCTGTTAGCTGCTTGTTTCTGACTTGAATATCGTTTCTAATGCTTCTGCCGCGCTTGCTACTTCCTGTTGTCTATTTCCTTGACAGTCACACATACAAATTCACTTGACAGAAGCAGTGACGTCATGGGGAAGAAGAGGGGGATGAGCAGGAAATGAAGCCGCCTGTGGACACAACTATGTTGATTTCTCCATTTTCGTTTTGTGCATATATCTCCAGTCATTTTTATAGTTTTGTTACCTGTTGGAGAATAGTTATTTTTGTGAAATTGGTGTTTAAATTATGGAGGATCTTGACCTCTCTGTACAAATCCAGTGTGTAAAGGTTCAAAGGTTGTTCACTTTTGTTTGGAATAAAAGGTTTTTGTGGAGGTCTTTTGTGGCTGCTGTTGAAACCCCGAGAGTTCTCGTGACTCGGCAGATGTTGGTGGTAAAAATGGCTGATAATTGTTGCCTTTACAGCTGCTTTTAAGCTGTCTCTCACAAATGCACATCTTCTAAATTACTGGTGTGAAAATGTTTTTTTTAAAATTATTTCATATTCATCGATAAAGACGGCCAGATCTCAGATACTTTTTACACAAATAATTGTAATGGTGCGTATGGTGAGATAAACTGATCTGAACCGGATCAGGATGACGTGAGATCCGAATTTGTGCTTTATGAATAGTGATTTTGAGTTTTCCTCGGTTTGGATGTTTTTCACTGATGCGTCTGACGCAGCGCAGGTGTTGCTGATCATTACACCAGATTACTGAAGCAATTTGTAGAGAGGAAATATATCGGAGTTGAGTGATTTCTCTCACACACGTTTTGAGCATTAAATCAACCCAATTAGAAATGCAAATGAGAGTCATGAAGGAGCAGAGAGAATTGTTGGCCTGCCGTCTTCTGAGGCAGTGAAACGGTTAACATTTTGATAGCGGAACGCAAATTATCTAACAAAAGAAGAAATGTTTAATGTGAGGTGTGTTATGATTTCAAGGGTCTGTCCCTGTGATGCATCAGAGGGGTGAATGGCTTTCTTCCAGCTAAGCTGCCATATGTCCGTATTAAAACTGGCAGGTGCACGGAAATGATCTGCTCCCCTCATTTGCATATGAGCTAATTAGCATATTATGGAACTAATCACTAACTGTATGAAAGGCGTGTTGATTCGGCCCCATCCCCCACGCTTGGCCTCACAGGAATAAGATTGAATGTCAAGTCCCACGATAAAGATGCTTTGATGCTTGACCTTTCAAGGATCAAAGGTCAAAGGAACCTAATGTTACAACTGTTAGATTGTATCACAACTGCCCTCTATACTACTGGTGTCAATGTCAATCACAGAAATATAAAAATGCACCACTATTGTTCAAGAACAGTGTTGTGAATTAATACGGTCGTCGCATTTACCAATTTAAAGACAATCCAGCTCGTCTCCAGACCGACGCCGCATCCTGAATCCTGCTAAACTGACCAATCAGTGCACTCCAGTCTCCACAATAATTTAACTAATTACACCCAATTATTCTCCTTTAAAAGAAAAAATAAAATAAAATAAAATTCAACAGTCTTGTGTTGTTTCTGACAGCACAAGGATCTCCAGAGTGCAAGGTGCTCCTTTATTTACCCAGGTCAGGTCTCACTGAAATAAATTATTTTCCAAAAGAGATCTTGGATTTTTTTTTCAATGTATGTATAAGAGAGCGATAGTTTACAATTTATGACAACTTATTTCTGATATTTTAACGTGAACAATGAAAAGTTTCATTAACCGTCGTTGGCGGAACCCGAAGGACGGAAGGGGCGCCCCCTATCGAGCATCAGCGGGACTTTCTCCTTCACGATTGGCTGAAGTCTGTGTGACGTATGCGGATGTAAACAAGGAGAATTTGGACTGCACAAGGTGAGTTCAGGATCGTCTCTCTAGCATTTATAGCAACAGTTCTTGGCAGTGTAAACATAGACGATCGTAGCAAAGAGCATTAAGTAGCTTTCTGTCAATTTATGCATTTCTATTTTTGCCATGATCTTGTGATTACGATGATGGTGGAAGCGTGTGTCCACGTGACTGACTCAGTTACCTCACAAAAGATGGAAATTGTAAATTTATTCACGAATCTCACTTTTAACCTGTGAATTTTGGGACCTATTTTACCCTAGTTTTCATTGGTGCCATCAGATCTGGTCTCTGCTACAAGTTAAAATATTCCTATGACCTGGATGAATGAGAACCTACATGGATTTGTTGATAATTGACTGTGGTGGTAGCACAACTTTTATGACTTGCTTTTGCTTTTGTCCAGTTTAGGGTGGATTTCATCATAGGAAATTGGAGGTAAGTTAAAATTGTATAATGACATATAATACAATATAATTGTTATAAAAGCTCAAATGCAGCCATAACTAGGTCCCCTGTTCATATCTTTTACCTCACTGGGTATAGTGAAGAATTAAAGTCACTATTCAGTCACAATAGTCAATCATAATAATGGTCAATAATAATAACGTACCGGTGTACAAAAATAATTTAAGGACAGACAACAAAGTACTGCTTGTTGGCAGCAGACTGATTGCTCTTGACTTCCATCTCCAAAGTTCTTTAAATTTAAAATTACAGATTGAAGTTACTGGGATTTTTGGATTATTATGGTATATGTCCTCACAGCCAGAGAAGAATCTGCAGACAAACATCTGCACATGATAATCCTGAAGAAGGCAAAAAAAAAAACCTGTTTCTTGAGGACCAATATTCTGCCTTTGCATGATCTCACATTTAGCTCCTGTGTGCTCCAGACGGTCCTGCTGTGGCCTGATGACGGTGTAATCCAGTGTCCTACAGCTGGTTTTCTCTTCTCAACAAATCTGTTCTTTACGTTTTACCTAATAAGGACGCAAAGATGAGGGTTCCCACGAGTAAACTCCAGCAGCTGGCCATCTTCACCACTGTGCTGACTGGTGGAGGGATCGCCACCATGTATCATCTCCTGCAGAGTGAGTGTACATTCTTTATTTTTGTAGCTCAGTTATTTTAGCATTGCAGCCTTACTGAGCTCCTTTGGAACCTGCTAAATGAATTTGGGTTATTTAGAATTATTATTCATTGAGTTGTGTTCTACTGTTGCTAAATCAGAGCAGTTTGCTAACGCAGACTACTACAAACTGGCGCTGCAGAAGCTGGAAGCCTGTCCTGTAGCAATGGAAAGGTTGGGGTCTCCACCTCTGAAAGTCCACAACATTCATCTGAGCGACAGGTACAACCGCGTGGACCAGCACACAGCACAGGTACCATGTTAGCAACACGGGCGAAAAAGCGCATCAGCAGAGGAGACGAGGCTGCCAGGTGATTTCCAGCCGTGCCCTGACGGCAGTAACGTGTGTTGCAGATAAAGATCCCCGTGAGCGGCTCAAAAACGGGAGGTTATGTGTATGCGTTTTCGGTCAGAGACCCTGAAGCCAACGCGTGAGTACTCACACTGTTGCATCTGTCCGGTGATTGCCTCTCCTCCACATGAGTATCAGTTTGTCCTCAATCAAGGGTGATGTGATGTTTAAGGGACTGTTGTTACATGAATAACCATAACTAATACTGTTTGATGAGGATTCATAACAGTGAATAGATTAATGTTTCCTGATTTCTCAGTAATTAACTTTGCTCCACCTACACACATTATTTTGTCAACAAAGTCCTTTTTTTGTTTCGATTTGGCATCAAATTAGAGCAAACTAACCCAGGCAAAGTGCAAATTGTTGTTCTTTCACATTGCATGTCTGAAATAAGATAAGAGCTCTCATCCAACAAAGTACACTGACTTCTCTTGCAAACATCTTTTTAGTGCCCTGTGGCCCATGTCAGATATACACATTTCTGCTGCAGTTTTTAATCATTGTTTACTTTTTTAATTATTCAGTGATTCAAGCATTTTTTTTGAGTAATACAGCTCCCAATATATCAGCACATAAAACCATATCTGTTGCCTGCATGTCACACTCTGTTGCCTAACATGCATGAGAAAAGTATGCTACATAATTGCTGTATATTAACGCAGAGTTCATGTATTTGACCTCAATTTGTAGAAACAGAAATCCAGTTAATACTTGCAGCCGATAGTGAATTGTCATGTTTACTCTTGCCTGTAGTTGGCGACTAAGACAGGTGGCCCTGAAGATCAAGGAGGGAGCCACCATCAACTTGCTGGATCCTCCAGCAGCTGGAGCTCAAGCCCAGGACACAGACGCCCAAATCGGGTTCGACAAAGGCTACTGGCCCTGACCAGAGGCCCCATATGATGAACTCCTGTTTAACTGAGGCTCCATACTTTTCAAAAAAACAAACAAAAACCATGACCATTGAACTCTGGCTATATTCATTTAACTGAATGAAATAATAAGTGCATTAGAAAAAGATCACACAAGAAGTGAAAACCACGATTAAAGATCACTCAGTTCATCTTCAGAACTTTCCCAAACCACAAAACATCCAAATCTGGGCCGAAACATTGACCCACATGCAGATGTTTAAATAACAGATGTTTGCAGTTTTACTGGAGCGTTAAGTATAATGTCGGATTTTCACAGTGTGAAAAGATGTCCCATATTCTGACGTCTGTCAGGTGATAACTTTTTTATCCATCCATTATGAACTGTGTAATAAACCTATTGAATCTTGTGAAATTTTTCTTTTTTTGAGGCTTTGTCAGGCTTGTGTGCATGTCAGATTTTCTGTATCAATAAACCTTATTTACAGTGTTGTAACAGCAGCTCTACAGCTGAGGGGAACAAAGTCAGACCCTGGCAGCAGGTGAAAGGTCTCATCCCGCTGCTGGTTGGAACGCCTGCATGTGAGAAAGCCGAAGGAAATCTTGATTAACAAATTAAGGAATTGTAATAATTACCAGGATAGAGGAGACGTCTAACAGCTCACACTGTTGGTGCTGCTGGTGGAGGAGTTTACGCCACATTGGATCATTTTGAAGGGACATTTGCCTCTTGTGTTTTTTCCACTCCTGAGAGTGGAAAAAAACCAGCTCCTTCTGCAAATACTGCAGGTTTTGTTTTTTGTTTTTTAATATTGCTCTAGTAACTGTTCCTCTTGATTTTATAATGAGACTTTTTTTTTATATATCCGGGAGAAAATCCATTATGAGAGCTTGACGTGAAAAAAGTGGGCCAGTTAGTCTTATCAGCTTGTTACAGTTGGAGGTGTGACCCAGTCAGAGCGCTCCCTTATTTATCACGTTTATCACACTGACACCATGTCCTTAGTGAAAAAGCTAAATAAAACCTTATCCTGGCGACTCAATAAAGACGAATAAAGCCCAGAGTGTGCGCATTAATTTTCACATAGAAACGAATAAAAAATCTGACTGTTTAAAGCATTTTCTTATTTTTCTTTCTAATTCTACGAGGGCTTACAGTTGCAGCTCGGTGTCCGCCCCAGCAGGGGGCGGTGTTGGTGATGCCTATAAAAGAGAAGAAGAAGAGGCGGCAGAAGCAGAAGGTTACTTAACGCTTTCGTTATTTAAGGCCGGAAGTAATCAAGGTAAGGGACCATTTCAATTTTATTATTGATTAATTCCAATGTCAGACTGTCTTAAAGCTGCTTTTAACGCTTAAAGCGTCCATCTTCCTTTCATATTAAAAAAAAAACAAACAAACAAAAAACGCTAACAATCTTGCGTGGTCACTGCTGTGCTCCAGAGATGTACAGTCTGTATGTTTAGTCTGCTTTAGTATTTTCCATTTTTTGCTTTCTTACCGTATTTCAGAAGCAAATACACGCAGCGGACATCGGGGTCAGCAGCCAGCAGGCTCAGGGTTGCGCTGGGGAGGTGTGCGTCCAGATGTGTGCCTTAGACCTTATCAGTCCCAGTGAACTGCAGACACCAGCACCTTTGACACACGATCTATAGTTTGATTACGTTGTGCTAAAATGTTTTGGATTAGGCTCAGTGAAAACACTCCTGTCACGCCTCAGCTAGAGAAGGTTTGTTCCTCGGCCAGGCGTTTTATTCCCTCCCGCAGGTTAGAGCTGCGCATGCTGGATGATGGATGCTTGCAAACTGCTGTAGTTGTGCCATTTTGCTCAACTCCAGACGTGTTGTTTCAGCATGTTTGGAGCTGTGGTTGTCGGCGTTGGCATAGCCGGTTCAGTCAGGATCCGGGACATGTTGGCTCCGCTGCCTGGCAGCCCTGCAGAGAAACTGGCCATCCGAGGATTCGTATCCAGGTACAAAGGTGTTACTTATTTATCTGGGTTGTTGAACCTGTCACTGGACTTCTCTACCCTGAACACTGATTCGCTGAGGCAGACTTTGGCAGGCTGAGCTGAGCTGCAAGACTCAGAGCTGCATATATAATTTAGATTCCTCATAAGATTAACCAAAAGAGATGAACGCATGACATTAAAGGAGTTCGGAGCAGCTGGCCTGAACCGGACTCAGCTGAGGGTCACGACTCTGCTCCCGCCCACACACGCACATTCCTTGTGTGTGATCTCAGTTGTCATTCTTTCTGTCTTTCAGCCTGAAAGATGATTTTTTTTATTTTTTTATTTTGTTTTGGAAAACAGGAGAAACTTGGAAAAACAAGAAGTGAGTCAGATTTCAGCAGAAGAAGCTGCACGACGAGCAGATATCCATGTGGCCTTCATCTGCACAGAGAACCTTTCACATGAGGACAGCATCAGGTAATGTTTCCACGTGCCTTTAACTCCTCGGCGCTTCTTTTCGGATGCACATATGAATTGTTGTCGGTGGGGAACAAATGAACTTGGGAACCCTTTTGATCACCGAAAGAATATATCAAAGGCGGGGGTTCCAAATCTGCGGGCCGGTTTGGAGACATTTTAAACATCACCTCTTCATCCTGTCTCATCAGAGCTTTTCTGCAGGCAGGGAAGCACGTCTGCGTGGAGTACCCCATGGCCCTGAGCTACAGGGCTGCACGGGAGCTCTGGGATTTAGCCACAGAAAAAGGTAGAAGCACTGGAGAGGTGCGTTGTGGTCAGCATATTAGCGTCTTTCTCTTCACTGTCCTGCCTTCTGTGCTTGTGCGTCAGGACTGATCCTCCATGAGGAGCACATTGAGCTGCTCTCGGAAGACTTTAAGGCACTAAAGAGAGAGCTGGAGGGTAAGATCCTCCAGGAAGGCACCCTGCATTTCACAGGTGAGAGGACGGGTTTCACGCTTGTCCAGTTCAGCGCAGTAATATGTCACAAAGTTCCGTTCTGCGTTAGGAGAAGCTTTTTATCGGTATTCTTTGTGTCTGCGTCCTCTCTGTCAAAATATTGATATAATGATAGATTTCAGATGCTCCAGTCTCCCGCAGAGGGAGTGGGGCTGATCGTGGCTGGACCTGAAGCATCACGGTTTCTGTTCTGTGCTGTGTTGAAGGTGGACCTCTCAAGCCCACCTTTGGCTTCCCAGCATTCAGCGGTATCGCTCGCCTCACCTGGCTGGTTGAGTTGTTTGGAAATCTTTCTGTAACGGCAGCAACTCTGGAGGAGGATCCTGAAAAAAACTACTTTAAGATGACCGCAAAGCTGAAAACCTCTTCTGACAGGTGAGGAGAGTCCCCTGAATTGTTTATTCCATCTCTGCTTCAAAGAAAATGTGGTCATGCCATAAAAATATATTATAAAGCCCACAAAGTCTTCAACATTCACATGTTTAACTGTAGCAAAGCCATTTCTGAAGACAGAAATATTGAATGAATTAAGGCGTTTTGGTGTTTGAATAAATCTATCTTCTGTCGAGGTCTCTGACATGGATCGAGGAACGAGGACCGGGTTTCCCCCGAGCCAAAAACATCGACTTCCGCTTGGATGCGTGCACTCTGACCCAGATCCCAGCAGCACCCAGAGGGTCAGTGGGGCTCTTCATGCAGGACTTGGTGCTGTTCTCTGCAAAGCTGCTGGGACAAGTGAGTCCAGACGACATGCAGAAGGAGAAACGCAGGGTGCTCCACTGCCTGGAGCTGGCGGAGAGAATACGAGAACTTTGTCAGAGTTAAACGCTGGCTTTGGGATGGCCATGATTTTGATCTTAGTAACGCAATTTCTGACTCCCATTTGATACCAAAGTTAATATCAAGGGATGTATGAGATTACAATAATATGAATTTTGACAGTAAAATAAATTCCAAAATTAAACTTGATTCTGTTCTCAATTTGAAAAAGCAACCAAAGCAATGATTACATCATCCAAATCTAGATCTACTCATAAGCAGGAGGCTAAAATTAAATCAATTTTTTCTCAATGTTACCTAAACACTGGACGGCTTTACGGCAGGCACATCAGCGTAACAGCGACATCTCGTGGACTTTAGGGGTAATGCTCACTGCAAAATCATGCCACTTGTTTCCAGGCTGGACTCTGCTGTCTCTGCCATTTGTACATTTAAATTCTTCTGTTTATAAAAGAAAAAACATCTAAATTTTTCAGCTCTGTGCATGAAGGACAAAGCCTGGGTATCTTTATTTTGTTTTCAGCGTATTTATTTAGTTCTGTGTGGCGGTGTGTAACCTGTCACTTCAGAGGAGCGATGACCAGTGAAACAGGAGATGGATGAGGTTTGACCCTGTGTCACCCTGAAATTGATGCCTTTTGACCTTCATGGCCCTACTGAAATACTCCACAGTCAAACGAAACTCGGTTGACTTTAATCTTCTCCTGAAGGGCCTCACAGAGGTTTTCTTCTGATGTGAGCAATGTCCAAATTGGCTTTTCTTTTTTAGTCTTTCCAGATGATAATCGTGATATCAATGTTTGCTGTTTAAAACTCGGTGTGATGAAAATGTTCATAAGTTTTACTCTTTTATCAGCACATTTTCTCTAATTTATTATGATAAATGCTGATTTATCTATTCTCTCGGTAAAACAGTACATTAACAATATCATACTGATCGAATGAAAAAAGTGCCTCGTTGAAATGCGGGATGTTTATCTGCAGTTAATCGCATTAAAGACTGGAACGATCACCGTGTTTGACCTCACTCTTGTTTTTCAGGAGTTTGAATGAAAGAAAAATAAAAATGGGCAAAGTGTTTAGAAAGTGTTGGAGTCTTCTTTACTACGCTTGTTGAAGATGCTTTGACCAAACCTGTTTCCCGTTAGTGTGCACACATTTGCTCCTGCAAAACAAAAAGGAAAAAACAGGGACCCAATGTAAAATAAATAAAACTTTTAATTGAGCTTTTTAAAATTGAATCTCCAGAGAAATAAATGTCAAAAAACCCAAACCAAAACAATCAACATGTTATTATGGTTAGTAATAACAACACTGTCCTGTAACACAGTCACAACTGAAAACAGTCATGAAGTTTTAAAAAGATGCGGTTTGAATTTTAGCGTGATGAACAATCACAGAATTCCGCTGCTGATTCTTGGATGATCAGATTCACCCAGTTCTGTGTTCCATCTTTCTTCAGTGACGACCTTAAACCTCCAGCAGACGTCATCAAAAACAAAGCAATTAGCTTCTCTGCTCCTACATCACCTCGCTTTCTTCCTTCCAGCCTGCACGCCTCCGACATAAACGACCTTCTGTGGAGATAAACTCCACGCTGCAGCTTCCGCCTCAACCCTGGTTTTCCTCGTGTGAATCACATTAAAAGAGCACAAATACATGACTGTAAACTGAGCTGGGCTGTAGAAGGCATCGCTCCGGCGCTGGAGCGTTTTAGAGCTCCGCGAGCTCGGACAGGTTCTGACCCGGTTTCGACTGTGAGCGTCTGCTGTAGTTCCGGCGTCCACCGACATCCGCACGGCTGTTCTGGACACCGCCGCCACGCTCCGGTCCTACTACAGCCAGAACCTCATTTCAAGCCTAAACTTCCACGTGTAGTAAAGCCCTCGTAGCATCAAAGGAAGAAAAAGAAAGACATTCAAATAAAACAAGCAAAAAAAACGTCCTTGGTGCGATTTTTCTGACTTTTTCTAACTGCTGACACGTGAATTCTACTCGTCTCAGGTGGGGAACATCCAGAACAGGTCCACAATCTGAGCGGACACCTTTAAAAAAGCCATTTACCACACCTGGAGACGATAACGTGAGTAAAATCGTAAACTGGGTCTCCTGCAGCCAGTGAAAGAAAGGTTCTGACACCGTCAGATGCTCCCTGTTGGCTTCAGGAGGGGAAAACAAACGAAATAAAGGGACGTGAACGCGAATGGACAAATCCGGAAGACGGGTGGAGGAGGCCGTGGAGATGAGGAAGCGTCAACCGGCTGTGGTTTCAGACACAGGTCACACGGCAGGTGAGAGCAGGTAGGGCTCCATCTTCATCGCACTTCGCCTGACAACGACACTCAAAATAGATCTGCTGCTGTTTCCTGCGGAGGCAGCGGATGGTTCCCCTTGAACAGATCCTACACACTCGCAGATTACACTAGAACATCCCGTTCGCCTGTCCTCCTCCTCCTCCTCCTCCGCCTCCTCATCATCATCATCATCGCCGTGTTTGACCTTGAAAGAACGGTGTTAAAAGTCTTAAGACTCCGCCTGAGCTGCTGCTGCTGCCGTGTAGGTGGCAGAAAACAAATATTCAGCAATCTTTCAACTATTTTCTTCCTCCGGCACCTACAGACGCGTAACCACGGCAACAACGCCGCCGCCGTGCTATCAACCCTTGGATAAATACAATAACGCGCTCCGACATTCAAACTAAAAACGAGCCAATCTCTGCACGCCACGGCAGGAAACAATAAAGACGTTCATCGGGGGCGGACACATATTTAAGACAATCTTTTTTTCCCCCCTCCTTTGAACGTAAACTGAATTCAAAAGTAACCGAA
>BJFM01002941.1:335844-354715 GCA_016586285.1 Arothron firmamentum
ACACACACACACACACACACACACACACACACACTCTGAGATCTCAACCAGAAACTGCTAAAACACAAAAGATCCCGCGCAAAAAAAAGCTGTTTACAGGTTGGTTCCGAGCAACCGGTGGAAGCGTCTCCATGGGGACGGGACTCACCGTCTCTTCCTCTTTGATGGCGGACACTACTTCCACGCTGGCTTTCTTGGTTTCCGCGAGGCTCTTTGGTCTGCTGGTCTCCAGCCTCCTGGGCCTGGACGCCTCCGCCGGCCTCCCGCCGGTGCTGGGTGGGACGGGTGAAGCGCTGGAGTTGGGCCGGGCTTTCGGCGGCGCCGCCCGGCCCTCTTTCGCAGGCGGGGGCGAGCGTCCCAGGCTGGATGGGTGGAGGTCGTCCTCCGCGCTGGGCGGCTCCTCGGGCGGCGGGACCTTCACGTCCGCTTTGACGTAGTAGCCGTGGTACTGGGAGTGAATCTGCCCGTTGCTGGGGTGACTGCTGAGCGCGGGTTTGAGCGGATGAGGACGCGGCTCGTGCTTCACCTCCTGACTCGGGTGAAGCTTGGCTGCCGCCTTTGTGGTTCCTGCCGAGAAGACGACGAAGAGCGACATCATCGACGCGTTGGTCAGTCAGAAAAAGCGTTTTAGATGCTCAACGGTGTGTGGTTAAACTGCACCTTTCACTTATCGTTAACCACACACACACACAAACACACACACACACACACACACACACACTTAAAGAGCCTGGAATCACACCAACAACCTTCGGATCATTCTCCACCTGACCTACAGATGTCCCTGAGACTCATTTGAGTGTTTGTTTTTATCCTTTAACCCGTCACCTACGCCTTCCCCAGAGGTCAGGGGGACTCCAGCAACACCTGAGGTGAAGCACGAAGCAGCAGATCTTTAACCCAGACAAAGATGGCGTCATCAGGCAACGATGGCGTCATCAGGCAAAGATGGCGTCATCAGGCAACGATGGCGTCATCAGGCAACGATGGCGTCATCAGGCAACGGGATCAAACCTTCCAAAAGGCTCCTCAGATCTTTACCTGCTGTTTGGCTTCCTGCTGTGGGCGTTCTGTTCTCTGGGGCAGCAATCTTGTTGAAAGTGTTTTTAACCGTAGTGGGTGAAGCGCTGGGGCTGGGGCTGGGGCTGGGGCACGGGCTGCCCGACAGAGACTGGGTGGGGGTGGTGCCTTTCCTGTAGAAATGAGGACTCCCGGTAGCAGATTTGTTGTTTTTCTCCTCCACGGGAACCTCCTTCACTTCCACCGGCTCGTTGTACTTCTGCCGGATGTAGTCGGGGCCTGAAATGAGAAAAACCTTCAAAAAAAAAGAGAAAAAAACGGAATTTCTGGAGCTTTGGAAGCAGGTCCAGACATTCTTTATCAGATTCTGAAAATCAGAATTACCACAAGTGGAAATCAAGTCAATCTTCGTGAAACTTACTTACGCTAGATTGTGAATTCAATTTTAAGGAAAATAATCGAGTGTGTGTCGCCCCCCCCCCATCAAACAGCCTAATCGGTGTGTGTTTAGTACCTGGCTGGTGGAAGGAAGGGGAGAGCTCCCGCGCAACAGCCCTGCCAATGTCCGAGTCCTGACCCGCTGACTGTGCGGCCTGATCCGCAGCCTCCGCCTTGGCCCGAGCATGGGAGGTCCTGAAAACAGGCGGGGCGCAACAACGCTGAAGGGCTGCTACAGCGGCCGGGTACAAGGCTCATCGTCATGGTAACGCAACGGCAGAGCGGAACGCTGTTAACGTGGACCCTTTTAGAATCACAGACGCTGCCGCACAGCTGCGCAATTTCTGGAAAAGACTTCTGCAAGTATCAGCTGCGCGTCAGGGGGCGCCGAGCAGCAGAGTGCAGCTCATGCGCGCCGGGATGCGACGATAAATGCGCGCAGCCCGGGCTGTGACGCAGATCTGCATGCCAGGGATTTCTTTGGTTCGTTTGCGGCTGGCGTGTTGCAGATATTTAACTATTTCCATTAAATGCGCGTTAAAATAATGCCTGGGAAGGGATTACTCTTTCTCTGCGTTAAAAGCTCGTCTTCAGCTCAGGCCGTTAGGGTTAGGGTTAGGGTAAGTTTCCAGCGCGCGCCTCACCTGGAGATGGCGATCTCCACCTTGGTTCTAGCGATAGCCGCGGCTCGCACCGCCCCCTCCACGGCTCGGTCCACCTTCTGCTTGGTCTTGGCGTTCCTCAGCGGGATCAGCTGCTTTCTGATGCCCCGGGCCAGCGCGTTGCTTTTGTACTTGCCCTCCTCCTTGGTGCCGTCGGGGAAGATGGTGCAACCGTAGCCGTGGCGCTTGTTGTTCAGCCACTCGCCTTCGTACTTCATGCCGTTGGAGCGCTCCGAGACGCCGAAGCCGCTGCGCTTGTCGTTCTTCCACTCCCCCAGGTAGGACTCCGTGGTCGTCGCGTCCACGTTGTCCTCCAACGCCAGGAAGTCGTCCCCCGGGTCTCCGTCTCCGAAGCTGATGGTGGAGTTGGCGTCGCTGGAGCTGATGCGGCTCAGGGTGGCGTCGCTGTGCGCCGAGCTGCGCTTGCTGGAGACGGACGAGCGCGAGTCGGACCTGCGCAGCCGCTGCAGGCTGCCGAAGAGGGAGCCCCGGCGGAAGAGGCCCCTCTTCCTCTCCGGGCCCTCGCCGTCCGAGTGGAAGTTGAGGACGAAGCCGCCGCGCGTCCCGGCGGGGCTGTCGGACAGGCTGTCGCGCAGCAGCGTGCCGTTGCTCTGCTCGCTGCGGAGGGAAGCCTGGGAGGTGCGCAGCGGCGAGCGGATGACGGAGGCCATGCCGTAGGGCACGCTCTGGCGCACGCCGTAGCCGTGGCGCATCCCACCTGTCCACTGGCCTTGGTAGGTACCTGAGAGCAGAACCCAGGGAGAGGTGCGGTGAGTCAAAGGGGGGAGTGAAAGATGCTCAGCTTTGGTGATGTACAGTTTTTCCATCCACCCATCCACCCGCCCATCTTCTCACCGGTGTTCCCGGCTGCCAGGCGGGACACACCCCGGATGAGACACCGGTTTTTATTGAAGTTCCAATTTCAATACAAGCTGTGTTTGCAAGTGTGATGTCTGTGTCGGCTCTTCTCCTCTTTTTTCTCCTTTCCCCTGCTCTATCTTTTCCTTCTTCACCCATCTGTCCATCAGCAGGAGGGTTCGCCCTAAGGAGCCTGGTCCTGCTGGGTTTCGATAAAGTTGGCCCTGCGGTGCCCCCCCCCAAAGGCAGCTGGGACCGGCTCCAATCCATGAATACATGAATGAATGAATATTAATACCAATTAATCTTAAATTAATCTTAAACATCTAAAGTTGCTTCCTGCCAGCTGCGTCGTGGTTGTGTCTTTTTGAAGGGCAGGTCTAACTTAGCTGCATAGTTGTAACACAGTGTGTTGCCTTACGTCAAATCTGCAACAATTAATCGAATAATTCGAGTAATTCGATTATTAAAAAGCTTAGATAAAAATTATTTGTGTGGAGACTTTATTTAAATTCGGTCCACTATATTCCACACATACGTCACTGAAGATCGATGTGAGGCGCAGATTACAAATAATTTAAAATAAAGAAAAGAAAATGTAGTGCGATGTGTCTACTGGAAGATGCAGTTAGCTTAGCATAATAGCACCACGCTGCTGCTGCAGCACCTCCAAAGGAAACATCTGGTCTCTGCTAAAAGTCTGCAGATCAGACCAGAAACAGCCAGCTAAGCTAACGATAACTAGCAGCAGTTAACAGAAATCAGTGTGATCATGATTGAGAGAAGTCTGCTAACTAACACACTTTGTTAACATCTCTGTGGAAAGGCTGATTCACAACTTTAATCAATACGGCGGCTAATCTGCTAGCTACCACGTTTCCCCAACTCGGCTAAGCTTTTGCTTAAGATAATTATATTATAATAATAATCCACGGAAAATTAAGTGCTATAATGAGTTTGTTAAAACCTGAACTTCAGTTAGTTAAATTGTAAAAGTCAGTTGAATTAACTCCGTATCTAAGTTTGATATTATTTTAAGCATGTTCAACAGAACAAGAACGTTACAGATGCTTTACAATAAAGTTAGAGTGATGCAAAAAAAAAAGGCACAGTGTGCGCGGTATATTTCTTTTCCAATTAATCGATTAATCGCCAGAATAATCGATAGAACACTCAATTACTAAAATAATCGATTGCTGCGGCCCAAAAAACATCAAATGCTCCTTTGATCTCATTTTTGATCCGTCTGTTTGATTTTCTGAACGCTGGATTTTGAACGTTTGACATCTAACGAATCACTCATCTGAGAAATAATCAAGATAACAGTCAAGCAACCGTCTTTATTGTGACTCCGCGATCGTGTAAAAATGTAAAAATAATCAACATAACAGTCAGCAGTTTTGAACGCACGTGAGATCTGCATCAATATCTCATTTTTGACAGCCTGACTGTTGCAGGAGCTTGTTTATGTGGTTGCAGAGCTGCTGTGGGGCGAAAGAAGACATCACGAGCATCAACGCTTTTCAAGCCGCCTCTGAATTCAGCACCTACGCTCGCTCGTCTCACAGACGTGCTCTGCGTCTTTCACCTCCATCAAAATCCAAAACATGTCACAAGGTTTAAATGCTGACGTTCATGACGCAGGCGTGGATCAGCACATGCTGACGCATCAGCTCAAACGGGGGCAGAGAGGAGGAAAAACAACCTGCGGGCGTCATGAAGTCATAAAAGCGCTTCCTTGGTAGCCTGGTTTGAGAGCCCGGGGGCTGGCTCCTGCAGCTCCAGCAGGAGAATGTGCTATTTTAAAAGATGGAGGTAACTCGAGACACTGAGAAGGCTGTCGGTTGGCCAAACATAACTCGGGAACCATCTTCCTACGTGGCCTCATGCTAACGGAGACTCAAGACGCAAATCCGGAAATCTTTCAAAGGTCCAATAAAGGAGTGAACCTCGCTTAAACCTTCCATTTGCCAGGAGCAGAAGGACGTGGACTGCGCCGCCGACTGAACCCTGAACCGAGGGGAACGGATCGAAGCTGCTCGGTGGGGAAATCTAGCTCCCGCTGAGGCCGGTGCAGGTGATGCAGGGGAATTCTGGCCGACTGTGTAGCTTTAGAATGGGTCAAATGGTGTTGTTTCAACTCAATGACCCGTTTCAAGCTTCTCGGTCCCTCGGGTCTTCTCAGCAGCATGTTGCCCAGTCAAATGCATCCCGGCCACGGCCTTTTTGCCCCGGATGTTTTTTAAGTCTTTACTGAAGTTTGGAAGGGATGGAAGTAGTCCAGAATGATGCAGAAGTGGATCCTGACAGACAAACACGTTCTGCTGCTCAGACTTACCTACGCGAGGCGTTCAGGGATCCACTGACTGCATCAGACAGTCAATAATAACCACCATCGCAATAACAATCTACACGCAGGAACAGCAAGAGGCCACCTCTGAGCCAGAGGTTCACATTTCTGGTGAAATTATCAAACCAAAACAAGTCAACACAAGCGTTTTTTTTTTTTACTTCTCTGTGTTTTTAAAATGATATAATGACCTAGAAGTATGTTGAAATGTAATTTGTTTAAATTTTCTTTGGCTTATTTCAGTGGGGGCAGAGTAGATCTGTGCTTGTGCTGCTCGCTAATCATTTCATCCTTGAAATGAAAGACTGAAACATTCTAATCACATCCAGAGAGAGAGAGAATCATCACAAACGCTTGGGCGCCCCACCATCACCGAAGACTTAGGCTCTCAAAATAAAAGTAGAAATGAGCGGCCACAAAGGTAACGAGGCAAGCAGAGCGGCGGTGTTGGAGGTGGTGCACGGAGAGACTGCTGCACCATATCAAGGCCCCAAATACCACCGGGCCTCGAGTCCAACGGGGCCACAGACGACGCCATCTCCTCAGCCCTCCCCTCCACTCTCAGCCATCTGGAAAAAGCCAACACACGAGGACGCACTTGCACATCCTCCGCCATCACCTCAGTCCTGGTGTTCCTCAAGGCTGTGTCCTAAGCCCAGTCTTGTGAGGGTCCTAACGTATGGATGCAGAGCGTGGTACCTCAGCACCGCAGCGGAGAGGAAACATCTGCATATATGGTTGGATCTACCTGAGCCGTCTGAGCCGGGGGGGGGGTGTGTGTGCAACAAGACCCCACCACACTCCCTGTTCACCCCCCTCCAAACCGAAGGGCTCAGGGTGATAAAAGCCCGAACCCACACGCTCAAACACAGCTTTTTAACACGGAGAGCAGAGCGATAATTAGCGCATGAATAAAACAACACAGCACAGTATGTGATCGCACACATTCACACTTTAGGATCACTTTAGCGCTGTTGGCAGTGTGCGCTCCACTCAGTGTAAAGACTGATGATTTCTGCCAGTGAAAATAAAACTGCATTGCAACAGTCAGCAAAGGTGAAAGTGACATACAGAGAAACTAACACTTGACACGAGGAATCACAAAAGCAGCTAAAACTGCACAAAGGCAGCTAAAACGGTGGCTGCTAACTGTGGCAGCATTGCCTCGCTCGACCTCGTCAGCAACGGCACCGGGACGACAACAACCCGTTTGTGTTTGCATGACACCGACTTGTAAACACAAACACCACAGTGGATGGATGGATGGAGGGATCTTTCCTTCCAGTTATTTTTGTCTCCTAAAGAAGGAGTGGGGGAGTTGGACCAAGTAAGAAACCAAACGCTTCCATCCTGTGGAATGGGACGATTCATTTTTTCACCATGTCATCTTTAAAGCGTTTGTCTGATCTGTAGATCTACTGTTGCTGTCCTCAGGAAGGGACGGGGCGTGGCACGCCCACGTATACTATATACGCAGTATAGTGAGTGTATATATAAATAGATGAGCGTTTTTAAATGTGGAATGGATCTTTTGCTGAACAAGTGCAGTCGGCCCTGCTTCACATGTATACATGTAGGAACAAATGACTTCAGATAGATTGATGAATTATCAAACAGACCTGGCGATGATGGACAGATCTAAAAACAGATGCCCGCTGAGGTTTCGGCCACACCAGCAAAACCACCTCTGAGGCTGCCTTTTGGAGATGGAAACGGATTCCATCCTTCCTCTGCTGTAGCAGCAGGGCTAGCCGGTCACCCGCCTGCACGCTTGGCGTGTTTGTTACCCTAACGCACCTAAATGCATCGGCACGTAAACATTTCTGCAACACCAGGAATTAAATGGTGGCAGCGAAAGACGCACAAGTGCAACAGGATTAGTTACACACACACTCTGCTAAAAGCTATAGGAAGGACTTCAGAAGCATAACTTGGCCTGTAGATCATCACTATTTCCCAGAGCGCACTGGGAGGTTTGACCCATTTCGTTTCTGGTATCAGTCCACTGTACCCATCTTTATGTGTATGCCAGCTGTGCTTTATTAAACTAAATTTATGAGAGAAGCTGTCATTAAACCCCAGGTTGGCTGGCTGACATGCGGTTATTAATAGACCTGTCAAGTCCCACACACTGAACATGATCCACGGTCTCACAATCGACCCAAATGTGACTGAGCCCCGGCTGGGGCTGCCTGGACCGGACTGTCTGACTGTGGAAACCATAACTCCCACGCACCTCCCAGTTCGACACCAGTGGAGGAGGATTTCCAAAATAAATGGCCGCCGCACGCTCCTTGAAAGACCGAAGGTGTTTTAAATTCATCGTTTTGTCAGTCACACTTGTAGAAGTGGAATAAGTTTAAACTCGGGGGGGGTTTAAAAAACTGATTAAAAAGTAGATCAGAGTCCAGCTGTCTTTCTTACCTCCATCACCGTACGTCTCCACGCCGTATCCGTCCTGCAGCCCGTTACTCCAGGTGCCCTCGTACCTGGCCGGGGTGTTCTGGCTCTGGCGGACCCCATAGCGGCCCTTGAACCCGTGGGTCCACTCCCCTCGGTAAATCCACCTCCCCTTGGTTTCCACACCCAGTCCGTGTCGCTTTCCCTGCGCCCAGTAGCCCTGATACAAGTTCCCGCTGGGCCAGGTGTAGACGCCGACTACCTCGAAGCCACTGGACCAGGAGCCGGAGTACTCGCCCTGGCCTTTGGGTCCGGTGCACACGCCGTGGCCGTGGGCTTTGCCGTCCTCCCAGCCTCCACAGTAGGTGCCACCATCGTCAAAGTCGAAACGACCACCCGTCATCCAGGAACGGAGGGTAAAAAGTAACCTGTTGGCGTATTAAGGTCAAGTCCAGGCTGTTTTCAGAAGCTCTGAAGCCCCGAGGAGAAGCGGAGCGGTGCGGGGACAGAGAGCGCTGGTGGCCCGGGACATGAGCAGCGACCGGTCCGTCGCAGCTGCCAGCCTGTCCGCGGCTGACTGCCCGAAATACTCCCGCTCCCAGCGCACCACCGTCAAGGACCCGGGACCAGCAAATCTGCTTCCGGTGCTACTTTTCAGAACAAAAGCTGCTGTCTTGTCATTTTTCACTGTATGTTTCCACGACAGTGACGTTAGCTTTTAATAGAACATTAAGAACTCTAATATTAACAATATTAATATTAGTTAATTAGATAAATAACTTTATGTAACTTATCCAATTGGCAATAATAAATAGAAGTATGTCTTAATTTTTTAGTTTTTTAAGTTCTGGGAGACGTTTTATGTTTCACCTGATGTTTCCGTCCTGCAACCTGTTGCAAATACCTTTATTCTATGTACTGTTTACTGTATATAAACTATGTAACTTTTAATACGATATTTTTTTTTTACGGGGGGTGTTGTAGCTTTCTTTTTCACAATAAATTGTTGCATTAACATACACAGCCCTCTAATGTAAATGACCTCTGATGTAATGTGTATTGATCATAAAATTGGATCTCCGAAATTTAAAAAGCAACAAAAAATATATGGACCAGTGCCTGCTGTACAAAGAGATATAAATCTGATTACCTTTCGGGCTTGACTTTGAAAAAAAGTAAAGAAAAGGAAGTTTTCTTTATTATTATTATTGTTCTTTATTATTAATGTTGGTATGAAGACTTTCATAGTTTACATTCACTGTAACGACAGTAGCAGGCAGCACAGTGGCTAGATTAGATTCATCTTTGCTGCAGGTAGGAGGTAATGAAATGTAGCACTATAGAAGCCCTAACCTAAACCTAACCCCCCATGGGAGGCTGTTGCGCAGAAGGTTGATCCAGTGATGCTGATCTCAAATCCCTGCATATTAGATTTATAATTAACCTTGAGTAAATTTCTGACTTCTAAAGCTGCGTTATCGGGTGTCCTGGTAATAGAAAAACATGAAATGACACATTCCCCCGAGAAAAGGGACATTTCTGTGTAGAATTTGCAGGGGTTTTCCCCCCGTGTCTATGTGGGTTCCACAGTCCAAAGATATGCATTTCGGCATGGGAGAATTTTTGACCGTAAACTGACCCCAAACTCCGTTAAGGGAAAAGCTGCGGACGAGTTTAGACACCGAGTTCGCTGATTCCTCGGGCTGATTCTTATCAGTGGCCACTAGATGGAGCTGTTCTACCGCAGGACGGCACCAGTTTGAAGGGTTGGTAAACCAGTCAGAAAGATACCTGTGCTTTTGAAAATAATTTATACATGATATGTGGTGATGGTCGTTTTTGACCTTGTAATTAAAATCTGTTAAAAGGATAATTGATAATATGATCATTATTTATGTACGCTGGGAGAGTGGTGTCTCACTCCCGCTGTACTGTAATACTATGGGGTGTCTGAAATGAATGTTTTTTGAGCAGTTTACAGAGTTTTGTGGGGATTTATTTGGCTTTCATAGAAATAATAGGACACTCAAGCAGTTTGCAACCTGGTCACATTGGAATGAAGAGAAAGGAGAGTGAAAGTGCTGCAGTATCTGCTGCACAGGGAGTAAGTGACCCGTGCTGATCGCAGTGCTCCAGATGATGCTGGCTAAAGTGATGTTGCTCTTGCTGAAACAGTGGGGAGATTAATTCACTTCTCACCCAAGTAAGCAGGGAAGAGTCTCCCGCAATGTGTGTGAAAAGCTGAGAGTGCTGTTGAACCCATTAGAAGGACTAACACCAAAACAAAGCCAGTGGTTCTTCCCGCTGCTGCCTCAAATAAGGAAGGAGTCGTGCTTCTCAGCACAGGCAATTCAGCAGAAAATACAAGAAACATAGAACATCAAGCAACCAGATAAGAAACTGCCATCACAGGTTTACAACCACTAAAACTGCAAGTTTGGACAGAATTTATTCATGGAAGGCGAACATTTTTTATAATCCAAAAATGCATAAAATACAGTGAGGATGGTTTATTAGCAACAGGTTAATTTTGTACAGAGGCGAAATGATGAAAATCCACATTTAAATTCATTACTTATTCTGATTTCAACATAACTAACTGGGTTTATTAATTACATAAAAACATTATGCTGATGTTTGATGTATTGATCAGTGCTGGAGGAACACACACACACACACACACACACACACACACACACACACACACACACACACACACACACACACACACACACACACACACACACACACACACACACACATAGTATGAGGTGAATTCACAAAAGAAAATAAAAAAAAACAACAAAACTCTGAACCTGATTTAAAATGACCAAGTGTGTGTATGTACATGTATTTAAAGGATAAGGTTTTTTTTTATTAACAATAATAATTTTTCCTGTACCTGAAATGCTGGCGCTGTGTGGAGACCACACATCTGCAACACACACGATAACTGTGTGTTCAGTTACACGGCAGACCGTTAAACAGCTCTGTGCTCTGCTTTTCTCTTTTCTTCTAGATTCAAATATTCATCACTGCTTTCAAATAGAAGTTAAATTTCACAGTAGTTTGAATGACTGATTTTATGGTCATTTTGATCTCAATTCCAGGTGAGATCAAGGGAATAAAATGGTAAAAAATGTGTGACCGCATGCGTGCAGTGTGAGTGTGGTTATGCTGCTTTTATCTCTGATAAACGCAGTAAAAGAAGAAATAAATAAAGGTGTTGGAGAAAAAGTGGTGGTTGAGCCGTGGGGGTCAGACAGGGGTCAGACTGCAGAAATATTGGTATTGATTTGTTTTCTTTGATCCCTCCCCATAAACTACATCAAAGATTCCATCCAATCTTGAGACGGAAAGAGAAAAGTAATATTTGCTGGGTCTTTTTTTTCCATTTCTTCTTTCATGATGACACTCAGCATCTTGCATCAGCTCCATCTGGATGTGTCCTGCCAAGAAATGCACAGAGATTAATGTAGAGGCGATCCCGCTGTAAGACTCTAGGTTTATTTATTTATTTTCTATTCACTATGTTCTCTTACACCTCAATAATTTTAGGCTAAATATTGTACAGTAATGTGATGTGTTAATAATTTTGTTCTATACAGTATTTTGGCAGAATTCTAAAGAGATTGCTGTTAAACAGCACAGATCCAGACCCTGAACATGTATATTTAATGTTGCACATGAATGTTGCAAAAGAAAATTGTTATGATAGACCCCAGTTAGGCTGTGTTCATACAGCTACATGTGTAGCCAGGTGGCCTAAGCGTGCAAAGAGGGGAATGAAAAGCCCCATCTAGAATGCTTTCAATAGTTGGAATATTGAATGCTGCTGGTGTTTGAAAAGGAAATGAAGAATAAAAAAAGGACTACTGTATGAAAACTGGGCCAATCTGCAATTGGCTGCTTTATTTCTTCGCATAATTCTATCACATTATTTCTTCTGCAGATCACGGGCTGTACCGGTCAGCATCAGGCAGCACCGTGCTGAGCCCAGGAGCTCCTGGATGCGTGCTCAGCCCCCTGCTGGTCACCCTACCCAGCTCCTTACCCTAACCCGGACCATCCCGACTAAGCCTGTGACCCAAACAGGCCTTTGAAGTTGTGATGACCAATCAAAATGTCCTTACGTCCCATAATGTCCTCACTTCGCTAGTAGAATGTGGATTTTGGCAAGCACAAGAATACACACAAACACACACACAAGAACACGCACACACACACACGGCAAAATAAGTATATTTGCGTGCCAGCACACATTAATTCCTTGATGTGCCTTCCCGTGGTGTCGGCGGAACGGCTTTGCTGCTAACAACATGGCATCCATGATGCGTTCACAGGCCACTGTTGTGTTTCTTGATGCACTGCTTCAGTGGTAATCAGCTTTAACTTTAAAAAAATAAAACGTTAAGGAGGAAAGAATAAACCAAATGAAAATCAGACTAAAATTAAAAAACAGTCTTCACAAGAATTAAAGTTTGAGTGGTCAGAATAATTCATGTAAGCACAAATCGATAAATGTAAATTAATGAGCCCGTGTTGATTGTCCTCTTTTGCTGATGTACGCATACACATCTTGACTGCAGGGTGTAATGATCTGTTTTTCAAGCACACTTGGTTATATGTCATTTATAAACACTGTAAACTCTATATATCATTCCCGTCAATGATTTATTGCAGGGCCACTTTTCTCAAAGTGAAACTAAACCTGCCTTTTGGTGCCATTCGGTTCTTTTTAAAGTGAGTTCGACACGCGGCTACGGTGGCTGTTTATTCAACGGGAGCAGTGATGAAGCTGAGAGCCCAACTGAACGAGGAGCCAGTTTCTCTCTTAATCACACACTGATGTTCCAGTCCTCCGCCACTTCCATCCTTCCTCTTTGGTTTGGCTTCCTGCAGTTTCATTTTCATTTTCACTGAAATGAAAATACCCCATATGATGATGATGGTGATGATGATGATGATGATGATCTCATCCAGAATCTGTAGATACCTTTAATTGATTTCAGACCGGGGGTGTTGAGCACAGTCTGCTCACTCAGTCACTGCATTTTAGTCAAGATGGAATGAGTGTTTACCAGATAGATGAAAGGAGTGGAGGACTGCATTGTGGGTTATAGAGGGTGTCTTAGTCCAACACCTCTGTTTTAAACTAGGTCAACGGCCCTGCCAACGACTCTCAGGTGACCACCCAGATCATTAGCACGCTAATGGTCCACAAGGGCTGTATTTTCAAGCTCCGCCCCCAGCGGTCGCAGAACTGAAGAAGCCTCCTGGAGAGGAGGCGAAACGTCTCCAAGGAAACCGAAACAAGTCCAGCTGCACCAGTAGATTCTACCTGTGAAGTCAAATGTGGTGTGTGTGTGTGTGTGTGTGTGTGTGTGCGTGTGTGTGTGTGTGTGTGTGTGTGTGTGTGTGTTTGGGCTAGCCAATTAAGGGGGGTCTAACTAACAGACTGGTAAACAACCATGCAGAGCAGGCGTTTGTGCAATCACAGCACTAATTAGAGGTAAAAATCCTCTAATTTAGATGACACACGTAAGGTAGTTGAGGCTGTGGGGAGAACTTCGCTGGCGACTGGCTGGAAATGTGTAGTTGGTGGAACCATGAAGGATTTCCTGAAGACTTGACAGGGACCGATGTGGATACTGTGGATTGGAAGCAACGTAGAGACGTGAGATAGGAACGCTGTGACCCACGGTGCCAATACAGCACAATATGGAGATGGGCGTTGGAGATGAATCCAGTCACTCTGTGTTGACCAGAAATTTGAAGATTTGACAGTTTGGTGACAAAATAAATAAATAAATAAATAAATAAAAAGCTGCTGAGAAGAGGTCGATGGGAGTTTGGTAGAAAGTGCAATGGCGAGATACCATCAAAATCAAACATCAAAGGAGATCAGATTCCATTTAAAGAGGAGGTGTATTTCAGCCTTCAGAAGATAGAAATGAAAGGAGTGGGGATGTAGTAGCACCCTCTCCTCTCCTCTCCTCTCCTCTCCTCTCCTCTCCTCTCCTCTCCTCTCCTCTCCTCTCCTCTCCTCTCCTCTCCTCTCCTCTCCTCTCCTCTCCTCTCCTCTCCTCTCCTCTCCTGACAGATTTTAGGCGTAAACCAGAAAACCAGTAATACCACTTCTGGGCAGTTGATGGCAACAGTGAGCCAGATATTGTGCAAATGTAGGTTTTTGTCCAGTCTGGTCTCATCAACGACAGGCACCTGAAAACAACAAGGTTTGGTATTAAATCTGAATAATGTTCATACTGACAGACTGTTGATATTTCAGTTTCATCGCACAGAAGAGTCGAATGACACTCGTTTCCAAGTTGTTTTGGCGGTGATGTGATCAGCCATGACTAAAGCCAAATGCTGGGTGTTGCTGACTACAGTCAGCTGTGCTTCACATGTGCATCATCCGAACAGGGAGAACACGCAAGACCACCTCGGTTTGATCACAGGTCGAGATGAAAACCTCTTTTCCCCTAACTGGTCCCAACCTGTCCATAAGAACTGCTGCCTTTGGCACAAGGCCCTTGATAATTAGTGAAGACCTCATGCACATCCTGTTCATTTTTGGCCACACACTGAGATTAGAGTGCACCTTTTCAGTCTCCAACATTCACTCCCAGTGCAGTTACTCCTGCAACAAAGCCTCCTTTTTTTTCTTTTCTTAAGCACAACATCACACATTAAAAGGTTCTGTCTGTAATGAGTCCAAATAAGGGCCATCATAAAGCTGCTCTCCTGAATGGACCCTCAGTGACTGAGCTACATCTGCTTTCTATTCAAATCTCTAAAGCCATTCAGTGAAGAGCACCGAAACAGAGTATGGAGAGGCTCGCTGTGCAAAGCTCAGGTCTTTAGGCTAATGAGCTCACTTGCATCACATATAGGATGCATTCAGGCTCTTATTTGCTCCTCCTTTGAGTAAATTGCATCGGTCTTTGTTCGTCTTCTCGACCACTCTGTCTCCCACCTTTAATTAGTTTTACAACTACCGCTTCTACTTTTCGCATCCTTTCAGATGAAAAGCCTTCCGCCATCTCCCTAAAACCCTCCACTCCAGTCCGGTGAAGGGTGAGTGAAAGTGGATCATAATAGCAGAGTCCCAATTCACGAGACGTCTTTGCGCTCCGGTTTTTGTGTCAGAGTTCATCACTGTGGTTGAACGCAAACCTCTGCTGAACGTTCCGCTGCCTACAACATTCTCCCCCCTGGTTGTGGTGGTGGTGGTGGTGGTGGGCCAACGTGGTCGTTCTTGCCGAGCCACACAGAGATACACAGCGATAGCGCGACTACTGTTAGCTCCCAGGATGAGGTCCTCACAACCCCTGTCAGAATGCTGATGCAGCAGGTTCCTTCCCGTGCCTAACAGCCTCTGGAGAGCGTTATCAGGTGATTCAGGGACTCGCGCTACTGGCCGTTCCCCAGACCTGAATCCAACGGAGCAGCCCTAGAATGTGTATCTTTGCATCTTCTGCTGCCACGTTGAACCAAGTCTGGGAGGAGATCTACCAGGAGACCTTAGTCAGCTCATCAGGAGCATGCTAAGACGTTGCAGGAAGCGATACAGGCACACGGAGGTCATAAATGCTGCTTAGACGCCATCTTACCTGTCACCACCAAGAGAAAGTCAAGTCAGGTTCTGGCTGTATCACAGCCGCAGGGCACCTGTGATTCCTGGTGAAAATCTTAAGCACATTGCTGCTACCTCAAAGATGAGATCTTTTCTTCACTAAAACTAGGAAAAAATGTTCCAGTCAAGGCAATTTATCTCCTCCGCACTACACAAAAGGCCAAACCCTGTGGTCCTCCCTTAACTGACAACTGCTCGAGTCCTAACAAATGAAAGGTTTTTTTGAGTTCAAAAACTGCAAATTTGTCAGCGAAATCTAATGACATTTGTCAGGGAAATCTATTGAAAAATAATTAAAATGTTGATCAGTCATAAGTGAACCTATGGCCAGTTACCTCCTCCTAAGATAGAGGAAATAAAAGTTTTATGCACTCAAGTATTGGCAGAAGAACAGACCAGTGGCACATGTGAAAAGATGAAGTGTCACTTTCAATTGCACAGTTTATGATGAGTTTATGATTAAAGTAAAATTATTCATATAAAAAGATGTTCTTTTATTTAATGACATCTTACAGGGATCTCTACAAATTACAAAATACACCAGTAAATATTTTAAACTTATATGTAAACGTAATATATTCTTTTAAGAAATAATAAATGTAAATGTAAATGATCCTTTAAGTACAGCAGTGTGTGTGTGTGTGTGTGTGTGTGTGTGTGTGTGTGTGTGTGAACATATCCCTTGATCAAAAAAAACTCTCTCAGGAGGCGAAATCATCCCTGAATTTCTACCGAGTCCACAAGCAGCCATCTCTGCTTGAACACTTTTTCTCCACACAGACAGAAGTTATTATATTTAGTGGGAGTATTATGTCTTTTCATCCTGTCACTGGAGATGTTTCACACACTGAAGAAATCATTTTATACTAGGAGTGACTTCAGACCAGGGGCATGATGTCGTGGAATCTTTTCTATATGATTTAAGGAATTGTGATCATTTCTCCAGTGGAAGGCAGTGACTAGCCTCCCCTCGCCCTACAGCGTCCATCTTGTCCCGTCCTGTGTGTGGGACTAAAGGACAAGTCAGTCCAGAGCTCCTGAGAACACCAGGTTTCATTTCACGTTGCATCTGGGTACTTTCGCTCCAGATGCAACGTGCATCCTTAAAAGCACACGCTCTGGCAGGGCATCAGTTAGATTTCCCATCATTCATGACATATTCCTCACACTGCACGAGATGAACAAGAAGGGAATGTTAACACGTGTCCTTTGGGTGCCTGCTCATGTCAGCAGAGAAGGAAATGAGGCGGCTGATTTTGGAAAAAACAGATGGAAAATGGCAGCTGGCACAATTAAAGGTGACATTAGAAAACCAAAGCAAATATAATGAGAGCGAGTACTTGATGAACAGTGCTGCTGTTGTGTCCTTGTCAGTGCTGGAAACACGGCAGACACGAACTGGGACAAGTGTCCACGTACAATAAACTCATCTGAGCTTTTCTGCATAATAATGTCCTGGTCTACACTGCAGTACATTTGATGACACCGGCAGCTTCATAAATACGTTTAAATAGGACGCACCTCTGCCCATTCTGGGAAAGCATGGAAACACAATGGAGCTGGACTCTGGCCTCCGTGGACAGAGATGGAAACATGCAAAGATGAAAGTGCTGCTTGGAAATGAGGGTATGATTCGTGTGGTCTCAGTAGATTTTTTTAATTAGCGTGCATTCTGCGCTCCAAAAACTGATTCCGAAAGGAGCTAATCAACAAGATAAACGACAAAAAAAGGAAAAAAACTGTACAATTGCAAACTGCAGCAGGGCGAAGTTCACCATATAGCCTGATGCAAGTTACACAAGCCCATTAATCTCCCCTGAAGTGAGAGTGTTACCCTCTTCCTCTGCAGGTCTCAGTGCCACCAGTGCTGTCAAACTGTGTGTAGCTGTACCAGTGTGACACTGAGGGCCTCCCAGTTGGCAGAGTCTTATCACAGAGTCTTTTTTAAAGACACTACAAAAAGTATGAAAGGATACGCAGTGATGATGTTGATTATATTCCTGTCCTGAACTAAAATATTGAAGGCGGAGGAGCAATTGTGTCAGCAGCAAGGACCTCTGTGCACTGTGAAGAGGAGCAAAACACAGGAAATGTAACAAGCAGAGTAGCTTTCCATCCAGATCAATCCTGGAACAATAACTAATTAGTAACAGCATCACGTCGGCTGTATTTTACCCAATATTAGATACCTGATTAAAAACAAAAAGAACAAAACATTACAAATTGAAAAGCCTTTCTTTTATTCCCCCCTAAGCGACATTTCATAAAGGCTCCAAAATTAGAGGGAAAAGTTGGTACAGGCGGCTTAATAGCGAGGAAGACGTACCAGTCCACACTGGTGTCGTGTCTTGCAGCCCCAGTCTACAGTGCAGCCAGCAGTCATGCGGTTATTATCACACACAGTGGTGGTCTATTATGCTTAAAGAGAGTTGGATCAGGAAGTGCATGATGTACTAACACACCCGCTAAGCACAAATAGAGTATTAGAATAGAGTATATTTACAGTCTTCAGTCTTTATCTGCTTGTGAACTGCTGCTGTCAGGACTCGAAACACTCTGTCTGTCTGTCTGTCAGCTAAAATACTGTATCTGCTCTTTTAACAGCTACTTGGGATCTCTCGCGCGCACACACACACACACACACACACACACACACACACACACACACACACACACACACACACACACACACACACACACACACACACACACACACACACACACGCATGCATATATAAATAACATAATAATAGCATTCAAGGCACCTTATTATTCTAATAGACTTTAGCTCCTTTCCAGAATCTTTCAAAGTAAAATAGGTAGCAGGCCTTTATATACAACTATTCAGCTCTTAAATCTCCAGGAGTTCAAACATGGCATCAGTAACCTTTTTAATGAGAGCTAAATGTGATAGGTATTGTGCTATACAGCGAATATTTCATATCCACATCTAGTGCTTTTCACACTGTGTCAGTTCGGATCTGTCAGACATCGCTGCTCTGGCTGAGTTTGAGCCATTTTTTTTTTTAAAAAAAAGCTTCAAAACTGCAAAGTTTTGCTGACACCCTGCAGTTGTCGCTGACAGAAAACAGCGTTCTCGTTCAGCAGAAAAAGGTTTAAAGACAACCTCATCAACGGGTGCAAAGATTTTTTCTTTCATTTCTCTTGAGGTTTGAGCAGCCGTTGGTTCCCGGCCGGTTGTTAAGATGGTTTAAGATCGGTGGAGATGGCCACGTTACCTTATGGCCTTGTGTTACGCACTTAATATTTTTCTTTGTTTAACACGGATGTAACAGACTGCTCAAAAATTCCAGTGATATGGTACCGTAGCGCACGGGCCTGACATTACATCACGCATGACATTACAGAGCCACATGTCTGGAAAAAACTATCCACAGGTTCTGCTAGTCTTCTATCTCCCACCTCTGAGCCACACAACCAGGCTATCAGACTACACACACACACACACACACACACACACACACACACACACACACACACACA
>BJFM01002941.1:358803-376303 GCA_016586285.1 Arothron firmamentum
CGGCCATCAGCAGGAGGGTCCCCCTACATGAACCTGGTCCTGCTCAAGGTTTCTTCCCGTTAAAGGGGAGTTTTTCCTTGCCACTGTTGCTTGTCTGGGGTCTGGTCCTGGGATTCTGGAAAGCGCCTTCAAACAATTTTGATTGTATAAGACGCTATATAAATAGAGATTGATTGATTGATTGATTGATTGATTGATTGATAAAATTTGACAGATGGTTGGGGTTAGGGTTAGGAGCAGATGAAGTGTTTTGGTGACCCACCTCATAGTCCTCAGATCTCAATGGCACTGGTTTGGGTTAGGGGTGATGTAAGTGGGAAAACCCACGGGAACAACTGTGCAGTCAGCACTCTCTCATATTTAAGGAGCAGCTCAATGAAGGTAAGTGCTTTAACAGATACAGCTGTTTCAAACTGAATCCACACGAATCTTGAACAATGTTTCAATTAAGTCCACATACAGACATTATCTGAGCAAAAAAACCCCAAAGATCTTCTTGAATGCAGCTTCCTTTGAAGAACATCTTGTTTCTCCAATCAGTGAATTTCTTCTGTGTCAGGGGGTCGTGACTCACAGCTTCCCAAACATTCATTCTTTGATATGAGAATACAGTTTCAGGCATAACCAGCTTTAGATCATGGGCATCGCACCATACATGAATTGGGGTTGGAATCTCTTTAGACAGCCAGGCAGAAAACCCCCTGTATTGCCCCTTCATATTTGCACCCCCATCCATTGAGTTTCCAACGTGGCTATTTTTACAAACCATATACATAAGTCAAACAAACCACATTTCTGGCTCTATCGCTAAGATACACGTAACACACACCATGCCCCTCAAAAGAAGGGTAAGACTCCACACAGTCCAAAGAGAAACTTCCATGTGCTCGACACCTCTCCAACCTTTGCTGTTTAGCCTTGAGGAGCTTATTTAATCCGTGCTATTTCCTGCTAGACCAATTATTTGTGCTACATTCAAATCAGATGCGCACGTTTACATTTCAAGCTAGTGAAGTGTTATGAGGGTAAAAGTGGTCGAACCCTGTTATATGCTTTCCGTAGATTTACAAAAACACAGCAGCTCTCTGACCCTCTCAGCTCCATCAACAGCCTCCACACGGATACCTCATCTGTAGAACTCATCATCGGCATGGAACCACACTTCTTTCCTTCCTCTCCCGTCCACGGCTCATTGACTTAATTCCTCTTTAGTTGCCACAAATTTGCATGTCTCCTGTGTTCTTAAAAATCAGCACGACACTCTTCTCCTCCATTTCTGAGGCATTTTCTCACTCTTGATCTTATTTGAACAGTTCCTGCCTATGGTGAAGCCTGCAGCTACACACTTCCAATCCTCCACAGTAATGTCTTCAGGACCAACTGTCTTCCCACCCTTCAGCCTCTTCAGTGACCTCCTAACTTCACCCTTACTAAACTTTCATAGCTGTCCCCTTATCACACTTCCACCATCTATTCCACCTCGATCCTTAATCCCTCTAACCTGCTACACATCCTTCCTATCTGTGTGGATCTATGTATGAATCATTCCTTCCCTCCTAACTGTCCAACCATGTGTACAAGTCAGTCTATCCTCTGTGTCCCACTGCTGCTGCTCATCTCTTTCTCTTTATACACTCTTGCACTTCCTATTTCCATCATATTTTATTTTTTTTTTTTATCTACTATCCTTCCATGTTCTCCAAATGCTCTCCCTCCAGGCATCTGGAAGCACCTTCCACCCAAATGTTGTCCTAACATCTCCCTGAAAGCACCACTTCCTCTTGTTTTGTCTTCTTCATCCTCCTCATGGCCGTTAAAATCAGCAGGACTCTCTCACCTCTGGGCATACTCTGCATTACTTCATCAAGCTCACTCTGGAACTTCTCCATCTTTTCTAACTCACATCCAGGGGACAGAATCACTGGCTAATTTAAAGATCACATTTTAAATTTCTATTTATTGAGTTATTGGTCTGCTCTTTTCACCCCCAGAGCATTCCAAACAAACCCGTCCTTCAAGGTAACTCCTACTCCATTTCTCTTCCCATCTACCACATGACAGAACAGCTTGAACCCCGCTGCTAAGCTTCTAGCATTGCAACTTTTTCAACGGTTTTCCTAAACGCACAGAAAAACAACCGTCCTCCTTGGCAACGTGTCAACCAACTCTACAAACTCTCTTCAAACAGTTAGTGTGTTGTATTAATTTATCACCATAGTTGCCTGAAGGTATGATGGCAATAAACAAAAGCAGGCAAATATCAATCAAGTGTGATGACTCCCACACTGTCCCAAGGGGAGCTATAATCAGCCAAATCACTGAAAATGCTGTGTAAGTGCACAACAAGTGGAACCAGTAGCCAATTACATTTCAATTCAAACACTTTTTTTCCTCACTTATGCTAGCATTAGTCATCGACCAGAGACACAACGCTCAGAGCAATGACCCCAAACTCCTACGACACAAAAATCTACTAGTGCCATTGAATGTCACTCCCTATCGAGCTCACTCAGGAGAAGAGTGAATAATTGCTTTATTGCAAATAAAATCTTTCCTGGTGATATGTCCGATGACAGAAGTGTTGAAGATTGAAGACCTTTGCAGACCTGCCATCAATGTACGCCTTTCTGTGAATGTGGGGTGCAGCACCTCCATTTACCACATGCACAATTGCACACAGGCATGCACTTCATTTCTTTGTTGCAGGATTATGTAGCAGTGGATACAGGTAGTGCTGATAGTGTATGTGCTGAGGAGAAATGCTGGAAGACTGGTAAGATTATTCATCTGCTCTGGCTCCACACCTGGGCAGCAGTAGCAGGTCAAGAAGATTTACAAGCTTCAGGAAGATAAATGAGTTGTGGTGTGCAGTAACGGAATATAGACAGTAAGATTATTCCCCCCCCCCACCCCCCTTATTTTCTTAGATAGTAAAACAATATAGAAAATGCCTCTGTGTAGCAGCTATACAATGGAATAATATATGTTTATTTTGTCTATAACACTTTAAAACATTGAAACTCTGATAAAGAAGCTTTAACTTGTCTTGGCGATAGTGACAACAACAGACAAACCGATGTGGAGCCCTGCCAAAACACTAATGAATTTATGGAGTTTTACACCATGGCCAGGGTCAGATCAGCGGAGTCACTATACTTTTTGTTGGTCATGATTACATGAACTACGTTGTGAATATATTTAAAAATCTATGAGTCCATGACAGCGTATCCCTTCAACATGTAAATAGCTAAACCTACAAAGCAATAAAAGAGTTAGTGTGCATGAGTATCAGATAAATCTCTTGGAATTATATGGTATATTATTTTAACAAGACTCTGTTGTTGTGAGTGTTTGTGGTTTGGTGCTGACATGGGTGCATGCTAACTAGCGTGTTCTTAACTCAGTGTGGATTATTAATGACCTTGATGCAGTGTTGCATTTCGATGAACTTCACACAATTTTTTTTCAAACTGAATGAGACTAAAACTGTGTTTCTGTATATATTTACCACAATGTGTGATTACGTGTGGCTACACACACACACACACACACACACACACACACACACACACACACACACACACACACACACACACACACACACACACACACACACACACACACACACACACACTCACACACACACACACACACACACATATATAAAGTCAGGCACAGCTCTCTAATATCTGGGGTGTTTATGTAACAGAACACTCAGTGGATTCGGGATTCTTCTGAAGTCAAATATTTTAACTTTAAGGCAAATATTTTAACTTGTAGCCTTAAATGGCAGGTATTTAATATCTATGGAAAGGGTTGTTATTTGCTGTACTTATAGCAAACAGTGGCACAGAGACAAGACAACGCAGAAAACGTTGGCTGAATACCAAGCACTTCTTCAAAAAGTGAAATATGTTAAACATAACAGCAGGGTCACAATATTTCACCCTGCTTAACAATGATATCTGGAGGGTAAAACCAAATACAGTATATTATTTTAAGAAACCCAAACTAAAATCGACAGCCACCATCATGTGTTCTGGAACATTCATGGAAAGTGGTTTTCTGAGCCTTTCATCCATCACAGCCTCATGTGTGTGTATTTCTTTCTTTAAACCTCCGAGCAGATCGAAGAACACTTGGATTTTAAAAAAACAAATGTTATTTATGTCATTATGCTTTATTCTTGTTATCGTGAACATTCAAAAGATTAGAAGTCCTAGTTTTGCTATATTTTACACACTATTGTTTAGTTTTTAGGGGAGCTTTGGAAGGATACTCGGCCTTTAGCGGGATTTTATTAGGCGAATGTGGTCAACAAGGTCAGTGTTGTGCACGTATATTTTAGAGCCTGTTTCATTACACCTCGTTGAACTGCTCCATCTCTCTGTGGTTGTAACATTTATTCTAAATCTGTTGAAATAAAAGCATCGCCTTTATGTTTGACACTGGACTCTACTGACTTTACGGTGACTTCCTCGACTGCACCCTGAACTTTAACCTATCATGCGTGAACTTAGACCAACATGGTTGAACTTTCACTTTCCTTCTGCACTCACTTGTGCATGTTAAAATCACGAAAAATGCCCCTTTCAATCTGACCGCTTTATTTCATGACCATGTAAACATTGATGTCTACACATTAACAATAATGTTAAGGTCTTTGCTAAATACTGTACATTCAATCCGGCTGGGTTTGGTTTCAGTTGCTCAGCTGCTCAACAGCTGTTTCATATTTTGAAACTTTAAAAACAAAAGTTTTTAATGGTAAATGAGGCTGTCCCATTGAAAATATTCCACAAAGGTTTTAACTTGATCTATGTTGCAGACCGAATCACGTTTAGGTCTTTTATGTCTCAGCCTCTAACAAAATAATGTATACAATAAAATGTGTCATTTTTGTCTCTTAAGAGTGATCCACAAATAATACCATATATTTATTCTTTTAGTCCATATCATTCTATTGCTCATTTTTTTGCATTTCCTCTTATGCATTATGTAATACTAACTGTTGAATAATCTGCAACTCCATAATATGCAAAATGTGTCAAACTGAAGGAAACACAGCTTGATCGTTTGAGATCTATGAACTGCTGAGGATAATTATGTAAAACTAAAACCACCAAATGTGTGCATTTCCTGTTCATTATGACCTTCTCAACTTAAATAGCTCAACGTTTTTTCATGTCGTATTGTCACAAACATGGGACCATTTACATCAATTTGGCCATTTTCCTCTCTACTTTTTTTTTTTTTTTTTTACTGAGCCAGGATCCAGATGAGCAGCAGACACACCAAAGGAACAAAATAATTCTAATAATAATTTAACTGGGACCGCTATGCTAGGTGTCTCCGGTTTGATGGTGATGGCTCATATTGTGAGTACAGAATGTGGGATCAGGTCCTCCAGGATTCTCCTCACCTGCGTTAGCACACAGTTCTCAATCAGAGATCATAGGTTATACTCATCTTTGCATCCAATTATTTTCGTTGCTGTTTTGAGCTGATGTACTAGCTTTGATCTTGCTGGAACTGGAAGGTTCCATACTACTCAGTCATTCAGTATCTGATGGTACTCTCTAAAAAAGCTTGATGCAACATGGTCTTCTGCTCAACACTGTACAGTCGTAATCGCTGCAGAAGTGCAGTCTTTGCAGCCGTCTATGCCTCACCCAGTCTACATGAGTGGTCCAGGTTTCCTGTCTATGTAGATGCCAAGATACTTAGAAGACTGGACCTGTGAAATGGGTTGACTGTGTATGACAACCAAGTTGTGATCAAGAAATCCTTTAGGAGCAAAAATGATCTCCTCTGTCTTTTAGATGATGGTTGAGATCTAATTGGTCACACCAGTTGACAAAGTTTTACACTTTTGAATAATAGTTGTTCGTATCATCATGCAGCTAAAGTCATCACAATGTTTGAAGATGGAATTCTGTGCTTGCTGAGCACACTTTTTTAAAAGGTTTAAAAAGAACCGATGAGCCGACAGCCCTATGGAGCTGCGGTGCTTTGGGTTTTTACCTGAGGAACACTGGTATTGATGCTAGTTTGCTGAGTGGTTTGTTAAAAAGGAGTAATAGCATCTTATTACTGATGGGCTGACATTCAGTTGTTTCAGTTTTTGAATTAAAAGATGAGGCTGGAGTGTGTTAAAAGCAGAGCTAAAATCAAGCTGGAGATAAGCTCCACTGTCCTCAAGGTGTTTTAAAACCAAGGGCATGACAGAGTTAATAGCATCTTCTGTGCTCTGGTTGTCTGTATGCAAACTGCATTGGGTTCAGTTTTTCATTGTCACCAGTTTGCAACATGGACACCACACATTTTCAAAATGTTTCATCATTGCTGCTGTAGGAGCTTTAGGTCTAAAATAGTTTTAAAGTTGGGTGATACTTTTTATTTAATAATTACAGAGTATTTCCTCAAAACAGGGACCATTTGAATGGCAAACGACTGCCTGAAGTCAGAGAGCGGTGCTGTGTGAGTGTGCAAAGCTTTTTCAAAGAAATGTTGAGATTTTGTCTAGTGGCCTTGCTAAAATTCCTTTTTAACAATCATATCATCATTGCAGAAGTGGAAACTCCCTGACAAAAGGCAGCAGCAGAGACCATGGAGTCTTTAAGATGGTCGATCGCCACTTGTTCTAGTTCACCCAACCATGACCACAACAAAGTTCTTAGGTCTCCACTCTAAGTTACGGAAAGGCCTCTAGAAGGGTCTGATTACCGTTGTGGCGGGTGAGGACATATCTGGCTGACAGCAGCTCCTTCAGAATGTAGGACCGGGGGCAGGCAGTGGTGGGATGTTGGCACTGGGGCAAAGATGTCGTGATACACCTAGGCCACAGTCCAATGAGACCCCACCATCCAGGAAGCTGTCACATCCAGAAGAAACCCCTTGGTCCACCGCCATGGCAGCAAAGTCCAGCCTGGATTAAAGGGACAACACCAACACCCTGGAAAGGCAATCAGCAACATGCTGGATGTCCGTGGTGAACTTGTAGGATGTCGAGAGCTGAATCTGCTGTCAACCCTGCCCACGCCTCCAAGATCTTGGCCATGTTGAATTTCAGTGGCTTGTGATTCACAGAAGCAGTGAGCCGGCAGCCTTCTAGGAGGAATCTGAAACCACCCCACTGCTCAGACTGTAAAATTCAAGGCATTCAAGGTCTATTGTGAGGGCAACCGGGGCATTAGGCAAAGGGTATGCCAACAGAGCAGTGTGGGCCCCTTCACTGGCCCCTTTGCCCCGCAGAGACACATACAAAGGACACATGAGTCACACATATGGGAGAAAATGGTTGTCAAAGTTCACCATGCCCAGAAACTTCTGAAGAGACTTTCTGGCATGGGGCCGTGGGAACCCGATGATCCTGTCCACCCTGGCAGCAAGGTGAACTGCTCTCTATGGAGTGACTTGGTGCCAGAGGAAGGTATGTGGTGGAAGATTTTCAGCAAAAAGCACTCTGGACTAACTTAAATGAACCACAGCCAGTGATCGGGTAGAAAAGCGTATATTGTACAGTATAGGAGACAGCAACTTTAGCACAGATGTACATTAGCAGGTGCGCAAGCTCAGGCGCATAGACTATGTCTTTTTTAAGCTTTGAAATTCTCACGTGATTGAGTAACTGTTTTTGTAGCTTTGCCAAGCCTTGTTGCCAAGCCTTATTGTGTGCATATCTGGTTCTGCTGACCCCAGTAGTTCGTTCAAATGAAGCAGTGTAGCATAGACCCTCATCATGCTGGGAGTGGACGCTCACAACTTCTGCAGTGCCAACAGGAGCCTCCGAAACTGGTGGCGAGGCTAAAGCACTCTGGGTAGGCAGCAGCGCAGTGACAAACAGCAACCAATCGGCAAGTAAACTCCTGTTTGCTACCTTAGCCAGCGCACAATAGTCTGGAGGACAAGAATGAGGAGCTGGCCTGAGCAGGTGCTGGAAGATGCTGAAAAAAACAAACTAAAAAACATGAATGAAAAGAAACAAGGGATCAGCTGAGCCCAGGAGAGCATTCTTTTCATTTCATTGAAATGGATTACTGTCCCCAAGGCCACTGAGAGACAACAGATGTCCACTTCCAGCTCCAACGGTGAAAAGAGTCTTAATAGGAAGTCCTTGTATTTAGTTGGAGGTGCTTCAGCAGACCCATCGCTCTGGTCACCGTTGAGGCATCCAGTTCCATTAACTCCATTGTTAGCAACTACATCGTTTCCACCTCATGTGGAAAAGTACATTTAATTTAGCTATTTCACCATCATTCCACAATTCCACAATTTCATTGTACCATACAATGACAATAAAAGCCTTCTATTCTATTCTATTCTATTCTATTCTATTCTATTCTATTCTATTCTATTCTATTCATTGTTGAAGTGGGCACCATTATTTGGAAAAAAATAACAAGGTCTTGGCTCCAGCAACATAAAGCTAAATGTTCTTTCTCTGCAGATCAGATCATCTGTAGATCCAGCATCTAGTTCTTAAACCAATGTATCAGAATCCTGTGTGGTGCAGCAGTAACATGAAAGGTTGAATCTGTTTTCTAGGTTGCCCAACAGTGCACAACTTCAACATAAACATCCTCCAAACCATCTGTGTCCCTGTCTATGTTCACTTCTATACAAACAGATTGAGTGGATGAATGGTAGCTGAAATGAAGAGAGAACTACAACCTTGAGCCTCCATCCCGGTCCCTTGTTTTAGCACTTGGAACAATAGAAGACCTCTTTTTTTTTTTTTTAATAGGATAAGATCCTGCAAGGATACTGAAAAACTTGATGCCATTGCTCGCTCTATTCTCACATCCAACATCACTACAAGTAGGCATCTTGGCCTGTGTTTGGGGTTTGTTAATAAAAGTATAGATAGTATAGTATAGATGTGAACCTGTGTTTTCTGACCCCAAACTGAGCCCACATATTTTTGTGACATTACGCTCTAAGGGGTTTATACATCCAGGGCTGACAGCATCTGTTTAGAGTCAAGGAAGTGGCTAACATGTTTAGAAACCAGCTTTACTAGGACATTAGCCAAACAAATGAAGATGGGTCACAACTGGAGCCACCTTTGAATTTCAAAAATCATAAGGAAAAATGGAAAACTGCATATTCAGGTTGAATATTATGCAGTAATATTTGGATAGAGGCAGCAATGATGTGAGCAGCTGCTTTCAAAGATACAAGATCAAGTCCATCATAGGCAGCAGATCTGTTTGGGTTGTACCTGGAAAGTTCATTCTTTACTTCTGGAATGGAGATGTGATTGAAGGAGAACCCAGTAAAGCTGAACAAGCAGCAGAGGAAGCCTCATCCAGTTCTGAAGTTGAGGATACTTTTCTTCTTGAAGTGGGAGATTTTGGCATTCCTGATTGCTACAATTTGCCAGAATCTTCTCTGAAACTGACAATAAAATGAAGAGTTGTGAAAAATCCTTGAATCGTCAGTTGCATCTTTCCAACAGGCACCAATATTTGTAAACTCTAAGTTAGGAGAGCATTCGTCATGAAAATTCATGAAAAAACTGTTCTTGTGGTTTGTCATGGCTGACACCGAGCTCCCAGAGGGGCGGACTCACTCATCATGCCTGGTTCAGCACTAACCCGCCCTCTCCCCCGGAGCTCTTCTGCTCCATCTTTTCACAGCATTTCCGGAGCATCTTGCTGGATCTCCTTCCTCCACCCTCCTGAGGCCTGGTACTGCTGCTGGATCCAGAACCCTCTCCAGGGCCCTGCCTGGATCCTGCTGCTTTTGCTCACTGTTCTCTCTGTTCTTCCTGTCGCTCCTCTTCCCCTCTCCTCTCTCTCCCCATCTCCCTGAAAATGACCGGAAAATATTTTTAGTGTTTCATTATAAGTGAGCAACTACATCAGATTTCCTTCCTCAAATTAAAACTTGAGCAATTGTTTCGGAAAGTTTTCTCCTGGCAGTCATTTTGGAGAAAGATCAGCAGATTTTTCTTTGCTCTACCTTCCGTCTCTACCACAGGGGTGCCATTAAAGACACTCCTCTTCTGGCAGATCTTCTCCTTTGTGTCTGTTCCAGTCAGTCTATTTCTGCACCAATCTCTTGTCATTTACATTTTCTGTCCAATCTTTTCCCTCACGCGTGTATTTTTTTCATTTGAAATTCTTGTTTCATGTTTCTGGCCTTAAACCACAAACAAGGAATGTCAGAAGTTTTTAAAATGAAAGTTTTCAAACAGGAAAACCTGGACTTTCTATTATTATCCTTTTTTTCCGCTTCACCCTTGTTAATCAATTGCTTAATTTTTCCAGTCTTAATATTACCTGTGTTATCTGTCTCTCTTGTCTTGTCTTTGTGGATCATCAATTCATTCTTGCCATCTGTTCCATGTGAATTCTTTGACTCTGAAGGAGTTTTTGGACTGGTAATTTCTGCTCCTGCCTTCAACAAAGTGTTTGTCTGAAAGTGATATTACAGTTTTTAACTGTGAAAACTGTGAGTGAGTGCATGACAAAGGGGAGAAAAAAATCATATGAGAATTAATCCCGTGCATCAAAATCCATCAGAAAGTTGTTAAATGCTAATATCAAATAGCTTTGCTAGATCTAAAAGTAGCTATTCTTCATCTCACACACTCAATGAATGACCTAAATTGTGGTAATTCAATTAGAGCATTAATCAAAAGGCTCATTAAAGGGTACAGACTATCAAAGAAGCATGTGTTTAGAGTTAGCATGAAAGCAAATTTTCAGGTGTTGAATTAGCATTTACTATATTACGATATAGGCTCCAGCAGACCCAAGTGTGGATAAAACAGGTACGGGAAATGAATGGATGGATGGATGGATATTACAATATTAGATTTTTTGCAGACTCAATCACCCTTCAGAATAAGTTATTAAAGGCAACAGTACATGTATTGAATTTTTAACACCGCATCTCCTCTTTTGAAGTTGAGAATAAATGTTTATGCACTTTCCCCTGCTGAGAGTGTTCCGTGAACATTGTTTGCAGTGGTTGTGATATCTCCACAGTAGGTCTGAGAGCTCTTAATTAAAACTGTGATGAAGGCACAGCTAAAGCGTGGCATATGTGCCCGCTGGAGGATGACGGAGGATGTACACTGACTTCAAAGAATGAAGGAAATATAATTGCACATATACACCTCTGTGTCACAAATTGCCTTGTGAATATTTTCGAAGATATTCAACCACAGTCTCAAAAACAGTTTCATTGTAGTTCTAGATTTATATTGACCGAATTCCAATTCCCCAAAACCCATAATTCAAAGAGGACGTACTTTCTTTTCACCTGACTCTGTGTGTGACCCACAGCTGAATTGCTTTGTGTGGTATTTAGTATTTCGACACCATACATATCGAATCAGTTACATGCAGTAAGATTTTAAATTTCATAATACTGGATTATATAAATTATGATGGCTCATAATTGTCTGAAGATGAAAGTAAGATGAACCTACTTGATAATAATAATAATATTCGTGATAATGAGCTAATAAAGGTGAGACCTATAGAGCCACATGTGTAGTTCAAGTGTATTTCTTTATAGTTAAAAGATCAAGGAAAACGTGTCCATAAATGTCATATGTCTATATGAAAGAACATTTTATTTGAGATGTATCTGCATATATACGATAAATAAACACAATGTTACTTATTCAGGATGTGAATAATAAACGTGGAAAAATGATTGAAAAACTCAAAAGCAAAACATGATAAAAACCATAATGAGCAAATAACTGCAAAAGTATCAATAACATGGAATTTTAATTTCATTAAAACAAGCCTTGATGTCTCACAAACATCTGTGCTGTTGACAGAGAGCAGCTGAAACAGGAAGGGAAATCCTGCTGGCTGCCAGAAAATGATCTGTTACCAGCATCAGTTGGATAGAAACGCAGCGGTGGGCCTGTTCTCCGCTGAAAACACTTTCACACACTCAAGAACACATGATAAAAGATTATTTTATATACAGTACGAACACAAGTGTCAAATGTTCCCACTATTTCAAATTTTCTCTTGATAATGTTTATGCAATAAAGTCATGTTTATGTCAGAACATATTAAATCTTCCTGTCCAACTCATACATCAAAGACCAAAAAGCAATAGGGCATCCCCTAAATTTTAAAACATCTACCGGTAATTAAACAATGAAAATAAATGTCCGTATAACCTTCTATGTTTTCTCAACTTGGCACATCCTGTTTCTATTGTTGTTTGTTTTTGGCATTGTTGTTATTATTTTTATTAATTGTTTATTCCCTTTTTTTTTTTTGAACAGACACATGTGTTCTGTCCAGTTCCTCTTCTATCATCTACAACTGCTGCAGTTTTCATGAACCAGCCTGAATAACCTTTATTTAGTTGGATCCAGTGTATAAAAAGGGATTTTCCCAGCACTGCCTGTACAGATGAGCCATCCTCCTCATCCAACCTCATCATTGCAAACGTGAGTTTAGAAAATGAGGCATATAATAACAAATTTTCATTATATATATACACACACACACACACACACACATATATATACATATATATGTATATGTACACAAACATACACAAATATATGTAATGTGTTCAGATCTGCTGGTAAATCTCATTTAAGTTGATAATTACAACCCATTTAAGAGTGAATCAAAGGAATCATGATTTGAGAGCAGTTTGATGTAATTCTATCGTGTGAGCTTGTTCAGGGTCAGACAGAGCAGCATGAGTAAAGTGCTGTGCATGTGGCCGGTGGTCACTATGTCCACCCGGGCCGTTGCCAGGCCTGTCTGAGGTTCCACCTGAAAACACGCTGGCCAGCGGGGCCCTGGTGAAGCTGGGTGGACTGATCATCCGCTTAGTGGTTTAATACGATTACAGAAACACCCATGGAAAGTTCATGGTTGACCTCGCCTACGCTCCGTTATGTGAGTCATAATTTGTTGTCCAAATGAAATGATTTTTGAATCCAGCAGAATCCAGCATTGCTTATAGAATATCTGTTAATAAATAGAGCATACTACACTCATTGTGGAGTTGGTTCTGTTTGAGATTTGTGAGTAATTAACTCTTTACTAATCTGCAGCTGTCTGTCCTGCTGCTTATCATGTATAGTTTGCGTCACATGACGGTGTTTTATCAGTGACTAAGCCTGCAGCCAGCAGAGTGCAAACATATTTACAAGTTATGTATGAATGAAACATGAACGGCAGTTTTCAACGGTGCTCAAAGTTTACGGGCTGATGAAAGTGCGCTGTGATTCAGGCTGATCGCTCAGATGAGTGCGGTAATAATCTAAACCCAATTTCCACTGGCTGTTTGATGAAACTCTCTATTTGAGAAGCCCAGCCCTGAGGTCAGACACAAGAAAACAGACGGCTACACGTGCACGCGTGCACGCACGCACGCGTGCACGCACGCACACACACACACACACACACACACACACACACACACACACACACACACACACACACACACACACACACACACACACACACACACACACACACACACCAAATGGCTATCAGATTTAAGTTTAGCCATTTTCCAAAGTCAACAGATGTGAACCTATCAAAGATGGATTGCAGACACACTCCTGCACTTCCACATGTAATGAAATAAGAGGAAGATGGTCCACAGGGGACACCACAGAGGCACATTACTGCTTTTTACCCACCCCATATGCACACAAACAACTTTGATTTGTTGCAATAGTGTTTCTTTTCTCACATGATTATTCTAGAATCAGTCAAGTATTGTCATATTTAAACTCAGTGGTCAAGTTTTAAAGGATGATGAAGGAAAGACGAAAGGTGAAGCTGCCATTTCAGGACTGTCCAAAAATTGTCTGGCTCAGGGCTACAAGTTATTGTAAGAATTATTCAGAACATCAATAACAGAATTTCATTCGTGACACACATTGATATTTGTCTCCTGGTGTTTTCTTTTAATTTCTCAGTATTAACATCTCAAGATATTTGAGCCCTGCTACACTTGACTCTGGGGTCAAGGTCTAACTGAGAAAGCATTTAAAATTCAATCACAGACTGAAATATTGATTACATCAGTATTAACATAAACGAGCCAGAAAGTGGCTGCTAATGGATTTGATCCATATGGTGCCGAGCCCCCAAGGCCCTTGAAAGGAAAGAGAGCATAAAACTTCGGAGGGGCTTGGATGGGGGGTGCCAGGGGAATAGCATTGGTGAGTGTTTCCATGGAGAATGCAGATGCACATCTTTGTTAAAGCTCCACTGTGTCTAAACCAATAAAGATAAAAAAAATAATAATCTGCAAGTAGCCTTTGTTAATATCGCTTTATGTATGTACAAGAGTAGCGTGTCAGGTCTTGTTTAGCAGGATGTGATCATCGCTGTGCGTGGATCTACCAATGCTCTTTTCATTCATCTTTTACTGCGCTGCCCTCACTTCCACTGTCTGGAAGCTCTCTGCTGCCCACTTCCTACATTTCTATTTCCACTGTTAGATTTACTGTAATTTAATTGGTGTTCAGTCTAATGTTGCGATTTATCTTTTGTATGTCGTTTGAAGGTCAAAAGAGCACATCCGGCCTTCTTCCAGCTGACCAAAGCCTCTTTCTCACCACTGGAACTCTTAGCATTTACCCCAGATTTTATAAAAAGAACACTGACTGCTGGATGACTCTTCTTGTTCCGCACCTCTGTTCACCTACCCTAAGAGAAACAGAGGGATGATGAGGGTCCAGCTCTTTTGAGCTAATTTTCCAAGGAAGAACTGATGGAGGACTTTGCGTTGGCGACCGGACACAACCGAGTCTACTGAAGAACAGCCGGCAAGCTGGCAGAGCTAAATGTAGCACACGCCAAAACAAATTTGAGAACAGTTGAATAAACTTGGGCGAGATTATAAAATCTTTACAGGATCTGTCACCACTCCGCTCATACACCAGCATGATGTGAATCCTTGTTCTGGAACTTTGAGGTGCAGCGAAAATGCAAAAACTCTCCTGGAATCGTTGGTGTGAAAGCAGCTAATGGGAAGCTTCCTGAGTGATCTCCAGCAGAGGCTTCCTGCCTCTTTCATTCTCTCTTGAAGATTTGACTGACGTAGACAACAGCTGTTGGCTGCATCTCTCCCATCTCATCTGCTGAAACAATCACACTCGTTTATGTCTTGGTGGCCTTTGTAATGAGTCTCATTCTTGCACAGACACAGTCAGTCAGGATGAAATAATCTTGCTTTCTAAACTGACTGGTCCTGACATCTATGGCAACCGAAGGTAGATTCTTGGTTCTTTCATCGTAACAGACCAGAAGAAGTTGTTTTGTTACTTTGCTTGTTGCATGTCTATAAAGATATATGTTTGTTACACTGTTTATATTTGAAATGAATAATAATGGGAAGTTGATCTGCCCTGTTAGATGGCAAAAGTGGGAGATCTCCATCGAAAAGAAGGAAAGTTTCGTAGTTCAGGTCCGGGCGATTGCAGCAATTTCAAAGAGGGGAAGCTCATCCAGCCTCAACATAAATGTGTCCAGCTGTTTATATTCTATATAATTACAATATTTAATTATTAATTCCAATAATTAATTGCATAATAAAGTTTGTCATTCTTCTATCATGTAGGTGCCTTTTTCAATGATTTGACCATTTTAACTGGACTGAACTGGAAAATGCTCCGCTGTCTGTGTGGGTCTCACAATCGCGGTCACTCCAAAAGGGACTCACCCTTCAGGTGATCCAATCATCACGCAGAAGCCCAGCATCCAGCCCCGTCCACAGAGACGCTGAGCATCCGTGAGGGTTGACTTTTCCTCTGTCGGCCCGTTGACGTCCACAAGCGCTGAGATTCCTGTATAGGATCATATAAGCATAATATCACAACCTTTTGGTGCAGTGGTTAGCACTTCTCGACCGGAAAAAGGTGGAGTGTCTTCTCCGGGTCGGTGAGGGGACCCTGCCCCAAGTGGAGGAGTTTAAGTACCTCGGGGTCTTGTTCACGAGTGAGGGAAGGATGGAGTGGGAGGTCGGCAGGCGGATCGGTGCGGCATCTGCAGTAATGTGGACTCTGCACCGGTCCGTTGTGGTGAAGAGAGAGCTGAGCTGAAAGGCAAAGCTCTCGATTTACCGGTTGATCTTCGTTCCTACCCTCACCTGTGGTCATGAGCTTTGGGTCATGACCGAAGAACAAAATTGCGGGTACAAGCGGCTGAAATGAGCTTCCTTTGCAGGGTGGCTGGGCTCTCCCTTAGAGATAGGGTGAGAAGCTCTGCCATCCGGGAGGAGCTCGGAGTAGAGCTGCTGCTCCTCCACGTCGAGAGGAGTCAGATGAGGTGGCTCGGCTATCTAGTCAGGATGCCTCCCGGACGCCTCCCTGCTGAGGTGTTCAGGGCACGTCCCACCGATAGGAGGCCCCCGGGAAGACCCAGGACACGCTGGAGAGACTATGTCCCTTGGCTGGCCTGGGAACGCCTGGGGATCCCCCCAGAGGAGCTGGACGAAGTAGCTGGGGAGAGGGAGGTCTGGGCCTCCCTGCTGAGGCTGCTCCCCGCAACCCGACCCCGGATAAGCGGTGGAAAATGGATGGATGGATGGATGGATGGTTAGCACTGTTGCCTCACAGCAAGAAGGTTTGGGGTTTGAATCACGACTCCAGGCTTGCATGTTCTCCCTGTGCATGTGTTTGTCTGGGCATTCCGGTTCCCTCCCACGTCCAAAGACATGCTTGTTAGGTGAATTGATAAATCTAAATTGACCACAGGTGTGAGTGGGAGTGTGAACGGTTGTCTGGCTTCATGTTAGCCCTGCGATACGCTAGCCAACTATCCTGGGTGGACCCCGCCTCTCGCCCAGCTGGGATCGGCTCCAGCAGATCCCTGCAACCCATGTATGAATAAAGCAGGGACAGAAGATGGATGGATAAACAAACTAACAAATAAATATTCAACAGTGTGTTCAGCTCTGCTGGTACATTTGAGCTAGATTTTTAATTATTCTGAATGTAACATAAAACATACAGTCCAATAGACTGAAATCATGAAACGAAAGTAAGAAATCTTGGAGAAAAGCTTCATAAAAGATTCATGCACTGAAGAGGGAGACAAACCACTAGGGCAAACGTAGGCTAAGTAGTTTACAAACCAGGGTGAGGATTATGATCCATCACTCTATCTGTCCATCCATTCATCTATCCATCCATCCATCATCCATCCAGCCATCCATCCTTCCATCCATCCATTTTTCTAGAAAGCACTTATTCTGAATTTGGGTGCTGAAGCCCAGGCAAGAGGCAGGAATACACTTTACGCACATGTCTGCATAAGACCCGAGCTCTGTGTGTGTGTGTGTGTGTGTGTGTGTGTGTGTGTGTGTTTGTGTGTGTGTGTGTGTGTGTGTGTGTGTGTGTGTGTGTGTGTGTGCTCCTAATGAATCCTGACAATAGTTGTCACATTAAACATGGATACTTCGCAGCCAGAGTTCATTCAGTGCGGCAGGTTATTGGTCGACTGCCTCTTCAAGACAAAGCGGATTCCACATGTAGACACAC
>BJFM01002942.1:11753-31218 GCA_016586285.1 Arothron firmamentum
ATATAAAGTGAAGACACAATTGAGGTGAACGTGGATCTGACGCAGGGGGATAATCTGAATCCGAGATGCGTCACTTAGCCCCTATCAAATGATGTGAGAGCAAATGCAGATTTACTCGGAAATGCAAGCCATGGAGTGACTGTAAACCAGAGCTCGCGTTACTGGGCTCCACCAGCGCAGAGCAGCCGCAATTTACTGCGGCTTCTGCCAACTAGCATAATAAATCTCCGAGCAGTTAGCATTGTAGAAGCACACGCCCGTCGATTTATCCAAACCTATTGACATTCATCACAATGTAAATGCGCAATAAGCATTTCCTGGCACAACTTTCGCTGGCAGCTAATCCACAATCTAATCTTGAGTGGCTGGCATGCAGTGGCACCAACGCCAACGCAGCAGCAATCAACCCCAAAATGAGAAGACACAACAGCTCTCTGTTCCCCGGAAAAAATAAAATAACCAAAATTACAGTCGATATTGTCGGTCTTAATGATATCGGTAGTGTATCAACCTTAACCGTGTGGGCATTAGCTCCTCTCCCGTGTCGGATACAGGGCTCCATCACAGCTACAGTGACCTGCTTGTTTATTCCAGCTGCAGCAGCGGCCATTCTTGGACGACAGCGCAGAGGACTGAGTAAGCTAGGCTATCATTCGAGAGACCAAACCCTCAAGTATTTCCGGTTTCGGTCTGTTAGTGCTTTTCGCAATAAGGGTTCTCTCGAGCGAGATATTTTATTCTTTTCTCTGTTTTTCCATTTCTTTTAAAGAAAAATAACCCCATCCATATTGTGCATGCATTGTGCAATTCAATATATGCAGTCGCTAAAGTCGAGAAATACTGATTTTTTACTAAAATCGTACCGCATGCGCAATGACATCGGGTAGCTTTATGTTAAATTGTATGTTCGGTAAAATATTCGAAAATTTTCCCCACATTTTTTTCTAACATCAGGAAAATCATTAGAAAAAGAAAAAATAAAAACAATTTTGAAAGGGCATGATAATTGTCTGTTGTGTCCTATGTTGATGACGCATTTTTTGAGCGACTCGTCTAGACCAAAGAAGCTTTCAACCCAACAAATAATTTAGCTGTAATGTACATAACTCCAGATTTTATTCATTGGCTTCTAAAATCTATCTTTTGTAAAAGCGCATTTATTTATGTCTGTTTATTGATAAGACTAATATAAATTATTCTTATTCCCGCAGAGCCGGGACTGACTACGATTCTGTCAACGATGTCTCAGCCAACGCAACGCGCAGCCTCCGCTCCTGGATCTCCAGCGCTGGTGGTCACCAGTAATGTTCAGAAATACGCCATGAAAAAGAAGAAAATTCTCACTGCAGAAGATGCAGAGCTGTTTGAATTGACACAGGCTGCGGGGATCACTGTGGACCAGGAAGTCTTTAAGTCAGTAGCATAACACAGTCATACATTTACTCTTAGCTGATAATGGAAAATGCATCAAGATTGATCAAACATTGAGGCTTTGCCACAACTTATAAACGCAATACTTGTAATCCATATCAGCAGTTTGATTTCAGGGCTGTTATTGATTTCCTTCTTTTTTCCCTTTGTCTACTGTCATCCCTACCAGGATCATTGTGGACCTGCTGAAGATGAATGTGGCTCCACAGGCAGTCTTCCAGACGCTGAAGGCCATGTGCGCAGGTCAGAAGATCGCTGAGACTTTTGGCAGCGCTGAGTCTTCGGCTGCCTCCCAGTCGACCAGCATCACCACAGCACCTACAGAGCCAAAAGGTCGGTACCTGCAGCAAGTGCAAAGCTTTGTCTTTGTTGTATCTGCCAATAGTTGAAGCAACAACCTGGATGGCTGCATTGGTTGATGGCCTATTTGTCACATACCAACAAAGCCCAACGCCAAGTAGCGCTTAGAATCTAAACAGACTTAATTCCGATTCCTTACTGATTCTTCTTACTTCCTCATTCATTCCTTAACTTAAGCACTACTGTCTACATATTTTAGGCTTATTTTTGGAACAACCCTTCACCTTCCTGCCTCTAAGATTGTGTTCACTCTTTTAAGATTTTATTTGGACGCCCTGGATGTACAAACAAATTTTAGGATGTGCACTTCACTCTGTCATCAATCTTCTCTAATTTCTTCTCTGTGGTCCCTGAAATTCTACACTTCCACTTAAGAAGAGGAGTCTTTGGTCTCTGGAAAGAGCCCTAAGCTTCCCACAGCTCCCCCCACATCATCAGGCCCCAGAGCCACAAGAGTCAACACTAAGATTGTGGTCTACGGTCCCCAAGACACTAACACTCCTCACTCTCAAGGTTCCTTTTGGTGCACTTTGTGCTACACTTGCATCCGTCCCTCTGCTTGCCTTAGCCATTGCTTCATGATTTTAATGAGTGGAAATGCATCAGTGTAAGCCTGCATGAATGTGTGTATTTCAAACATATAGCCTAACCAAGGTTTTTTTTTTCCTTGACTGATTCAAGAGAAAAATGCCTTGTTAACCCACACAAATGAGTTGAAATTGGAAATTCTTTAATTTCCTTCGAGGATGGATGGATGGCTATGGTATGTCTCTATCACACACTGCAGTTTAATTGGTCATTTTCAGATTATTTTGCAATATAAAACTGGAACGTGAACATTGACATCATGTCCTCCCATGTGCATCCTTTCATTGCCATCACTCGGTTCCACCTTTGTAAGATTTGCCATGTTGAAACCATGTAAAGCATAGTTCTAATAGCTCTGACATTGATTTGCTTCATGAACTGATTTTATTTTTATGTTTATTGATTGATGGATTTGTTCCTGTGTGCCAGCGGTGCGCAGTAAGACAGCTGCGGGTCATGGCGAGAAGAGCAGGGAGACCTCCAGTCAGCGAGTGCAGCGGCAGCCAAGTGCCACCAGGGGGCAGAAGACTAAGAGCTCCGGCAGCAGCAGCTCCTCTTCCCAGATAAACTCCTCCTAGAACTCAGGTCAATGTCACCCATTTGTAAATATGATTTTCACTTTATGCCGTTCATTTAAATTTGTACTTCAAAGGGTTGGCTTGCATGCATGTGAAAATATTACTTAGTGTTCCTCAAAATAATCACATGACGACACTCCACAACTGTACATTCACAGTGGCTCCGATAAACAACAGATTCAAGTGTTTGAAATTGTAGCACTTCTGTTAATATATATTTATTAATAATAATAATAATAATAATAATAATAATAATAATAATAATAATAATAATAATTACAATAATCATAATAATAATGGTGTACATTTTTGTTCCAATAACAGCAGAAAGTTTTGTGTGGTGATACCTTTTTTATATTGAGAAAAAAAACCTTTTTACTACTGAAACGTTTTTATACAGTTCATTTTGAATAAATCCAGAATTGAATATTTGTCATTTGTGTTTTTTTCTAAGATTTCGAACTTGTCAGAAATACATGGGAAAATGTTTTATTTTAGATTATGCATATATAATTAAAAAAAATTACTACAGACATGCTCCCAGCATTTATTAAATCAACAGTATTGGGTTTTAAGTCATTTTTACCACACCAAACAAAGAATCTTGAGCTTCCACTCTCAGCCCAACAATACTGGCTAACGATGGTACAATGGATGAATAAAATTCTTCTTCTCTTGTGCAGGTCTCACTATACTGATGCTGCTCTGTCTTTCTTTGTGTGGTGCTGAAGGAGAACAGCTGTCCTGTCTATTTCAATGCTGGATAATACAGATAGAACCTTGAGGAATCTTGGCCAGTGTGTTTTGGAGAGGACTTGAAAGTGTCACTTTCAAGAATGCTCACTTGATCTAGCTGCAATGGTCTAATAAAGGGCATTCTTCCCGTTTCTTTTTCACTCGATTGCTGGGGAAAATGTTGAGATTTGGAGGCTGGATTGTGGAAATTTGACGGCTGCAGCCACTTCTGGCCTGTGTGGTCCTTCTGCTGCAGCATCACATGGGGGCAGTAGAAGAGCACGTTGTCGTTCAAGCACATTTCTGCCTTCTTTGAAATGCAGCTCGCCATCAGGAATGAGTTAAACGGACATCACATACTACATTTTGTGTGCATTTGGAACAAAGCAGCCTCCGATTCACAAACAGCATGGCACAGATGCAAACATGAGCAGAGTGTGGGGGCACACTTTGTGGGATGTGTGTGTCTGAGGCAGTCTGCAGGGCTTTACGTAGCCGCGGGCTCTTTTATGTGGCCGTTTGTCCTGTTTATGTGCTCCTGCCTCTCCTCTGTGCTCTGCACTGATGGCAGTGTGCCTGTAATTGATGGCACCTTATTGCTGTGGTGTAGCAGGTTTAATGGGGCTTGACAGAGCAAGGGGAAGCAGCATGCATCCAGGGAGGGAATTTAACCCTTTCACACACAGACCCACCCGCTCTCCATCCACATCTCCGTGGCTCCCTGCACTCCGCACCCTCCCCCTTTGCATGCAAATACAAATGAGAATACAAATAGACCCTCTGTGATTAGCTTGTTTATGATTCCCACTGTTATCAGTGGTCATGGTAATGGCATTTTGCTTCATGATCAAGGAAGCTCAGACACCCCTCTGACTCCACTGCTGAAAATAAACATTCACCAGCTGTTTGTACTCTCTCTCTCTCTCTCTCTCTCTCTCTCTCTCTCTCTCTCTCTCTCTCTCTCTCTCTCTCTCTCTCTCTCTCTCCCCCCCTCTCTCTCCATCGCTTTGCTTGGAGGAACCTAAATGTGTTTGTCAAAGGTAAACGACGGGGAATTTATTTCCTCACGTTTATTTCCAAGGAAACTGCGCTTCCAGGTGCGACCTAAAGGGGTCAGTGTGGGTCCAAGCTCCGGCTGTAGACCTTGCGCCACCTTTGGGTTCCATAGGCATCCACTCCAGCGTTTTGGGATGTGTTTATTTTGTCATGAGGGAATTTCAAAGCCAGTGCAGACTCCTCCATTAACTGGAGAACGTTATCCTTCACTCACCACACACACACACACACACACACACACACACACACACACACACACACACACACACACACACACACACACACACACACACACACACAGGCAGAAGAATCCATGCACGTGCGACCTGTATGCACCATTAATCAATGGAGACGATAAAATGATGCTATTGTGTGCAAGGAAAGGGGAATGGCACATTGAATAATGAGCTAGTCAAAGCTGTTGGCAAATCATTAATGCGAGGTGTTGGTCTGAACCTGGTTCTCACACTCTCTCGGCGCAAGCTTTTCCCAGGTGACAAAAAACTGGGAAGAGCCACTATTTTAGGAGCCGATATCAAGCCTTTTTTTCACACCCACAAAACCGTATTCCCCGATTCCCTTAATCTGCAAGAGCACTTGACTGAGATGTGGAAGAATATCATCCTGTTTTCTTCCCTTTCTCCTGGGTATTATTTTGAACTCATGCAGTCCTCATTTCCCTCTACATTCACAGGCCAGCTTCCCTCACTTGTTGTTTCCCTATATCCTCAATCCCTCCCCCCCCAACAACCCTTCCCACTCCATCATCACACCTCCCTTCTCCACTCCCTGCCATCAGCCTCCTTGCCAGGCCGGCTGCAGATTGGCTATTTCCTGCACGCGCTCAGTAGAGCCCTTATCAGGGGTAGAGTGCTGATTGTCGGTCTGTCTCTCAGGCTGACTGACAGTTCGGCCTGTGCTGCTGAAATGCCTGATTTGGTCAATGTTTGTCTGTGGTGCCTTATCTCCTCGGCTTATATTAACTGCCTTGACAGTATGTGCAGACAGTCTCTCTCCATCTTGTTGCTCTGCCTCCCTCCACCCTCTGTCTCTATATCTCCATTCTCTCTATATTCTGTGCTGTGAATGCTGTAGTCTTTCATGCTGATCCTCCTTTTCTGTCTGTCTCTACCTTGAACCGTTGCAGGCATCAGAAGGTTGCTGTGGACTGCTGTGATTGTAACTTAGGTGTTAAATTGTCTCTCTTTAGAATGTAATTATGCTGTAGTTTTTTTTAATTTTTCCTCCAAAAAATAGAAAATTACCAGGAACATGCTCTTGTGCAGATATGCCAAAGAATTATTTCTCACAAACATGGAAAATTTGAGGTTGTTTTTTTTGGTAATCTAGCCGGAAACACGGCATCTTTATCGTTGTCTGTTTATTCACTTTATTAGCACTATGATGAACGTTCCATCTGGTAATAGCAGCTCTGGGAACAAAACATAGATAACACCTAGTTGGACTCCTATTGTGTGATGGGTTGGCAGGTTACGCATAAACACTCATAAGGTGAGACTCTGTGCACAGCTTCTGGGCTTGTCTCACAATAATTATTCTCTTAAAAAAAAAAGACTGGGGTTTGCCGCTCTAAAGTGTGTTTACAATCGGCTGGCAGCATATAACAAGCGTGAGTCTGCTGTTGTCGTGGGCAAGCGTGTTTCATTTCATTTAATCAGACCTTCATGAGGTGCTTTCCGGAGAGTTTCTGGGCCACCCCAGTGCACAATGGGACCTCTTTATTTGAATGATATCTGTCGGTGCCACAGTTTTAGAGAGGCAACAGCGGAGCTCCGCTCGCTCTGATTTGAAACAACGGAAAGCTTTGTTTGTGCTGCTGTGATACAGCTGCCACCCATTCAGCCCAGCAGTCTGAAGTTCAACGCCAATATTTTAATAGATTCTTCTCCGGCTTTTTGTGTGAGCTTGTGAGGAGGCAAATGCAGAGCAGTGGATCTCCAGTGGTTATTGAGTTGTCTCACAACAGGTCTGGTTGTTGTGAGAAACACAACTTCCCCGAGGTGGAAGTTGCTGGTCCAAAGTTGGAGCAGAACAGTAAATGCAAAGAAATCTTGCAATAATTTTATAATTAGAATCTCAAAAATATTGATGTGCTTCTATCTGTACATACCTATAATATACGTCTACCGAAAGCGAGGGAGCAAATATTTCATGTTTGTACTTTGAAAGGACCCATTAGCAACAACATGCAAATAATGTATTTCTAAATAATTTGGTTGATTGTAAAATTTTCCTCTTAAATTTTAAAATAACACTAATAATTTAATAATACATTTTATGAGATTGTAAATTATGACACAATTGTAAAGTAATTGACAATCAAGGCAGCCCTGGATTGCTGATCAGAACTTGATGATCCTGATCTGAAGAATTTCGACTTGAAGCCGTTTGTTACTTAAAAAAGACAAAGTGGGAGAAAAGCTTCAAAGACGAGCAAACGCCAATGTTTGAATACCTTGCTGCTAATTGTTGACAGAAAGAATGAAACAGAAAGAAAGGATGAGTTTCATTATTTCCCAATTAAGACATCTCCAAAGGTGGTGCGTACGCCGCAGTGCTGTAAATTCTTTTTAATCACAGCAGAAACTGAGGTTACTCGATCGTTGCCTCGGTTGTAATTCATTCATTTTCTCCTCAGTCTATTTCAACTGTGGGGATTTTTAATTGCCTTTAATTATTCATGTTTAATTCTTACACTTTCTCTTTACAGTTTGGGAACTAATTTTCTGACTTCCTCCTTTTGTCTTTGCACGTTCGGGGAATCCAGTATTGTTGGGGGGAAAAATCCAACAAAACACAAATTAAGTGGTGCAAATAGATTTTCTCTTTTCATTCTCTTTGGTTTACGCTGGGATTGTTGAATGAGAAGCATCTGTCTTTTGTTCTTTATGTGACATTTCCACCGCAAATACATGCAAAACGTGCGTGAGTGACTACGCGTAAACAAACTGGTGGTTGCCAGTGAGCTCCCGCCACCACAAACCTGGTGTGTGTCAGCACCGTTGTGTTGGTGCTGCTGACCTGACACGCTTGCACAATAACAGAACGACAGTTTTGCATGTGTTCAGGAAGATTGTGCACACCTTTTTTAACCACATGCTTTGATTTGTATGTTAAAAGTGTGTGTGTGTCTGTGTGTGTGTGTGTGTGTGTGTGTGTGTGTGTGTGTGTGTGTGTGTGTGTGTGTGTGTTGTGTGTGTCTGTGTTTGTGTGCGTGCACAGAGGAGGTTGTACTGTTTGGTCCCATGTGCATACATGTGTATGAGACTACTGTGATGCTTCACCATTGTATTTGCTTGACACACACACACACACACACGCAAGCACACGCAAGCGCACACACACACACACACACACACACACACACACACACACACACACACACACACACACACACACACACACACGCACACTGTTTTTTGCTGGAATAATGCCAACAACTAGCCCCATTGTACACATTCTGGGAGAGGGGGAAAAAAAGAGCTCTGTGCCAGACACATGCGCGCACATTCACCTGTCTGTCAAAGCACACGGCGAACACAATGACCCCAGAAGGCCGTGAATATTCGCCTACATCGCTGGATTTCTTAAGGTTAACGCTCTTTTCAGTCAGTCGGTTTCCCCGCTTCAGTCGTCTCTGGGCGTCGGCGCCGTACCTGAAATCCACCGTTAGCGGCCTGAGCGTCGCTGAGAGTGACCGCGGGGCAGAGCTGCCTCATTGATTTGCTAAATGAAAGCTAAATGAGGAGTCAATTGTTTTGATAGCAGGAGGTTGGTTGGAGACTCCAAATTACCCGAGCTGTGAGTGTGTGAGCGAGCGGCGACCTGTCCAGGGTGTGTGTTCCTGCTGGGACACACTGCAGAGCACCCAGCACGTGAGCTGAGCTGTTAGGGGGATTCTGGGAGAATGTGGCGTGAAACGGCGTGTTTTTCTCTTGTTTGTGGAGGTGAGTTGGTAGAAGTGTTCATGTGTTGTGGCTCATGTGAGGGTGTTGTGCTGGTGTGGATCCACGTCACATCTCCTCAACTCCTGCTTTGATTCTGACTTCTTTCCTGACTCTTCCAACCAGCTAGCGTGCTCCTATTCTTCCCCTCTTTCGCCTCCCCTCCATCAGCGACTCTCCTCCTCCTGCTCTCCCTCTTGCTTTTCCCCTGGCAGGCCAGTGATTGACACTTACAAATTACCCGGCGGCAGTGGCATTGTGTGTGACCCCTCTCTCTCATCTCCAGCCCGCCGTCGTTTTGTCATCTAATTACTGTGAATCCCCGGCCTGCTCCCCACTGCTGCATTTTTAATATGCCCTCCCACCCCTCCTCGCTTCCTCTCTCTCTCTCTCTCTCTCTCTCTCTCTCTCTCCCTCACACACACAGTCCCTCTCTCCCATTTACCTGCAACCTACTTTACCTGCTCCTCTAACCAATACTTGGAGAGCAGCCGTCCTGTCTGCACCCTCCCAGGAGCCCTTAGAGTTTTTTTTCTCTCCTCCGCCTCCATTATCGCCTCCATCACCTCTCCGTGCATCCTCCTCTTTCTGGAGTGTCACTGCATCCCACACACAGACCAGTCCATGTCAAAGTCTCTGTTTGCATTTCAGACTCCACTGGTGTCGTTAAAGCGTTTGGTAAACATGCTGTTCAAGTCCACATGATCAATACAGAGAGCAGTTTGTGCTCTCTTAAAAACACCTGGGGGGTCCTCAGACTTTGGATGGCATGCCTCAACTATTCACTCATTTTCATTCCACAGAGCTTCTTGTGTGTTTGGACGGCATTATTTTACCTTAAAAGATTTTCAAATTCCTACACTTTGGCATGCAATTAAAAAAAATGTTCCAATCTAATTTCAGTTAAATAGACACAGAGTTTCTATTTGTGCTCGAGTCAGGTCTGTTCACAATGTTCATGCCTGTATTTTCTTTCAGTGAAATAAATAATGAGCACTTCTAAACAAAACAAAATGCACAGATGAGTGAGGCAAGCCACTCAACTTCAACTCAAGGGGATGAATCTACAGGCCTCTTTTGCTTGACAAAAGCAGCAAATTATGAATTATAGAATAAGTAATAGCACAAACATTTTTTTTTGGAATTACATTCAGTGTTGTTTTTAATGTAAGGATTGTAAGTGTAGTTTTCTTACGTGCAAATACCCACACACGACACATTCACCAAGAGTTTCTACCTGTTCCTGCATGTGTGTGTGTGTTGTCTGACTTTCGGCCGCCTGCAGTCAGACCGAGATTCCCTGCTGATCCCCATCTTCCAGCTAGAAGTCAGCGGAGCATGGCTGGCTGCTGCTGCAGCACAGCTCCAGAGGAAGGACAGGGAGGAGGGAAAGACAAACAGGAAAGAGGAGAGAGGTAGAAGAGGGGAGATATCCTTTTATTTCCTGGGATGCTTCGTGGTGTCATTGACAGGGAAATGTGGAGGGATTTACATTTTCACTGAATTTGGGTCACAGATCTGGCACATTTATTGAGAATTGATGTGTGACTATTGACTGCATATGATTAAAGTGAATAATTGAAAAATACCGGAAATGCTGCTGCAGTCAGTCCCGAACCCACCATCGATTAGCACCCAAACAGGAACCGTCCACTCCAGTTTAGCCCAGTTAGATGACGTTAGGCTGTCATTCTCATCTTTTACCTCTTTGGCCATTTGTTTTCCAATTGTCTGTCATGAAGGTGTAAATCCTTCATGTATTCAGTTATAACTCTTGACCCCAGCACTGACTATTTAGCCCCCTGTGGCTTCCTACTGCAGCTTAAGGGTTAAAGGTCAAAGTCATACTGTATATTATCATTATATACGGTTTGGACTAACACTTGATCTTCTGTAATTATTTCTTAGATTTTTTACGGTTTTAAAAATATTACATTATTGTAAAGAAGCCAGGAATGGAAGGACATTCAATTTATTGCAATTATCAATCAGAAATATTCGACTCGTGTAAACCTGAAGTGCAGCTGAAACTGACGTAAAGTAAGCTGGGGCCAGCCAAGGGGCCAAACCGCTCCTCCACCTTCTGCTGTGGCTCCAGGGTGTGGCAGGATTTAGCATGGCCTCATTACCTTGTCATGAGTTTGGAGATGTATGGGCCTCCTGAGAGAGCAGCTCAGGGACGTGGGCTGATGAAAAGAGAAAAGGAAGGGCCAGCTGACAGCAGTCGCACGGAGAGCACAAAAAAAGGAGGGAGGAAGGGAGGGGGGTGAGAGAACGAGGGGGGAAGAAAGAGAGGTAATTGAGAGAGGACGGGAGGAGAGATGCTGGCAGAGCTGGAGAAAATGGAGCGATGACGTGGAGGGATGGACTACAGTGGCGAGTGGCGAAACTAATGGTCCTGCCTGGAGAGATAGTGCTCAATCAATCATCTTTAAACAAAAGCAGCCGGCCCAAGAGAATATTTAAGAAGTGCTTATTTAATTAAAAGTCCCTTTGCTCATATTTATGAGCCATCCTTCCCTCAAATATTAACCTTCCAGGTCCTGGGAGGCCCAGGATGACTCGGGCCTGCAGCGGGGGCTGAAATGGACGGACAGGGCAAGAAACTTGGAGAGGAAATTCCAATTGAGCTGGAAGACAATGAACCCCACATTACATATGATATCCTTGTATTATTAATCAAGCTCGTGTAGAATAGCTGTTATAGCTGATTTAGCTGAAGCCAAATGTTAGCTCATTAGATTTTCAGCATTTTCCAAAAGTAGAATCAGACCACAGATGGGGCAGTGTGTCATCAGGATTTTAAGCCATATTTACATCAGGATAAGTTCAACTTATATATTCTAAAATGCAGCGCATAAAAAAAGACCCTTTCCTTTTTATCATAATTGTTTTCTTTTTCCATATTAACCAGTACTCTTCTGTAGCCGACATCTTCCACATATGTATTCTTAGATACTTCTGAGATGATCTGGCTCCAAAGACAATTAATAGATATTTCCTGTGACGAAGCTGCAAATCTAATTTTCCTGAGCTTGTAAACATAATAATTCCCACTGTGTTTTCCAACAGAACGCCTCCTGTGTCCCTTCCTCTCGTGGTGATGCACTCTCTACATATGTCTGTCATCATCCATCCCTGCCTTCAGCTGATGGTTGGAGCTGAGATCAAGGTGAGAAGAGGCCTCCTCCTCCTCCACCACAGAACACTGTTCTCAAGGTTCTGATGAGAAGGAGATCACAGGTAACTTAAGACCTTCAAAAACACTTGCTTTTATGACACTGTTTCATGACCTGGTGCTCAGTTTGTGGAAGCACCTGATGTGATCAAGCACCCACCCGGGGAGTGCTTCTTCACTGTGATTAATGATACTTGATATACAAATTTTTTAGCTGGAAGCACAATTTATGGCTTTTTTTGTCATCTTTACTCCAGCTGTCTATAATTATTATTTACCTTTTGGTCTGAACATGCAAACACCTGCAAAGCAACCACCCACATGGAGATGCTTAATTCAAAAGGTCCCAAATTCCTCTGATTTGTTTTTAAATTGTTCACCGTTTTAATACTAATGGGAACACGACACTGTGGCACCTTCACGGCCTTTTGGTTTCACCAAAGTGGACAACCAAACAGAGACAGACGCACGTTAAAGGCTGGCTGGTAAACACAGTGCAGCATTTAGCAGCTAAAGAACCAGATATTTCCCCCAGGAGCTGGCGGACACACGCACAAGAAAAATACAAAAATTGGTCCTGGCATCTGCCAGATGGCCACAAGCATGAATCTAAATGAACAAGAGTGTTGTCTGGTATCCGCCTGGGTTTGTAAAAAGTATGTTTGTTAGCGTGCTCTCTGCGGGATCTGATAAAAGTGAACAATCAGTAGATTATTTCTCTGCGCAGCGTGTTCATGCAGACCAAATTCACTTTACCCTAAAGCCTCCGGCCTCCAACTTTTGTGGGGACAAATATCCAAAAAATTAAAATGTTTTACAATCTTCGTGTGATGGATCTCGATCAAATCAACATCTTCATCATACGTGACATAAAAAGGCAATTTAATGTGTGAATTGGCTGGGTCCGTCCAGATGGATGGTGTCTTTAAATTAATTAGATTAATGTTTATTTTGTCATGTCTGTCCTGTCCATTTTAAGGGTACAGTACAGTTTGTGTAGCTTTTCTGATATTTTCACAAATAATTTTGTCATATACTGTATGTATTTTTTATGACTCAAAGAATGCTTTCCTTAGATGTTATATATTTGCTGTATATCTTGTATCTTGTGTGGAATTATGTTTGCAAAAGAGGGAAAGAGAGAGAGAGAGAGAGAGAGAGAGAGAGAGAAAGAGAGAAGAGAAAGAGATTGTTGCTGGAAAGTGAAAGCGTGAAGACAATAATGCAAACTGACACTTTAGAAATGAGATGCTGGTCGCCTTGGCAACAGGCCCTTGGTTAGGGGCTACCATGACGAGGTGAGGAAGGGTGAGCAAGTGCAGCGAGGAAGGGTGAGGGTGAGTGCGTGCGGGTGAGAAGGGATGCAAAGAGGGCCGAGATAGTGAGTAAATTATGTTTGATTAGAAGAGCAGTCGTATGGAAAGAGCAGGGAAAAGGCAGCACTGACGGAATGTTCAGTACCTGCGGGGTGACAGGGGCGTTCTATCTGAACACACACACACACACACACACACACACACACACACACACACACACACACACACACACACACACACACACACTGAATGATGTTTCATGATCAATTGAGAAGTGCGACAATTAGCTCTGCAATTACATACCGACTGACATGTATGTAAATACACACATCTACCCACGACACTGAAAATAAATGCTAATAACGCTTTATTTTAATAATGTACTGTAGATATTAGCTCATCTTTAAAACACGTAATAGTGCAGACAACTATTCAATTGATATCAGGATACATTCACACATTCAGCTTTTTGGGTGAAACTAAAATTACTGAATGTGTGTGTGTGTGTGTGTGTGTGTGTGTGTATGTTTGAGTGAGAGAGAGAGAGATAGATAGAGAGAGAGAGAGAGAGAGAGTATTTATAGCACCAGAACTGTTTATCTGAACTTAATTCAATGTAAAATTCATCATAACAAAGAAACATGACATCCAAAAGTGTGGCTCAATGATGAATGTTCAGTGGGGCCCTGAACAAATGAAGAGTTTGGGATTTAAGTAAAAAAAAATATAGACTTTATTTTCAAAACAGACCTTCCTTTGACAGCACTACAACAGTAAATTGATTGAGTATTGAGGAATCGCTGTAACAGTAATTGGAAAATTTCTCAGTGCGTCTGCAGAGTTATGTCCATGTCAGCAGCCCATAATACATTCCTATCCACAAAATGTTCCATTCAAACGACAACAACCACACGTTGTCAAACACGTGATTTGTGGCACAGCAGCAGAGCATTCGAAACGTAGACGCTAATGTGCTAATCAGACACAACAGTAAAGTCGCCGCCATCTTTCTTGAGCTTGATGCAACACAGGTCAGATGAAACTGAGCAGCCACTTGATTTCAATTACTCATCCTCTCTGGAGGAAGACCGGAAACAGCTCTTTTTCTTGCTCTTGCCAGGCTAGTTACCATGAGTACAAAATATTTGACCATTTCATGACAAACCAGACTGTAAATAATTTTCTTCATCAGCTGTAGTTGTTCTGCCTCATCCCTTCAGATCTTTAGAATGTAGCATTGATCTGTGTTTGGTGGGCATTAGTGGTTTAAATAAATCCAGCAGAGCTCACGTGCAGCTGTATGTTTACATCTGGTGCTGATGTGGGTTAGCTGTTGAGCGAGAACAGCTAGTTGCTGCATCAAGACAAAAGACCAGAGCCGAGTTCATGTTGAATGGGAACCTCTCAGGTTACGTATGTAACCTTGTTGCCTGAGTAGAAGACAAGAGCATCCTTATCTAAGATTTTGAACTGGGTAATCCAGAATGTCCACATCCTCAAACGGCCTTTACTGATGCTGAGAGCTCAAGTGTCCCCAGAGCATCGATGTCAGACGTTCTGAGGTTTGTAAACAAAGTTATGGTGCTTAAACCTACTGCTGGGATTTGAACTGAGGCTCTCCTGTTTACGAGGCAGGCGTTTCAACCAACTGAGTCCCGGTACCATCAGAGCATCGCTCTTATGAGTATGGAGGAGTGAGAGGCAGCCTGAAGCTTTGAAGTAAAGTACGGTGGAGGGAGCGGTGGCTGAGGATTGGAGACTGGCTGAGGAGAAAGTCGGTTGACTACCCAAAATGCTGACTGACTTCTCACCATCTGCGCAGCAACATCACTGATGCTTTCTTTGCCTTCCTTGTCACTTTCTCAGTCTTTCTCACATTTTTTTCTCCTTTGAAAAATGTGAAATGTCTCCATTTCTTCTTCCCTGTTATCCTCAAAATCCCTCTACTCTCCACCTCTTGTTGTTTTAAAACCACTTCTTTCATGATGTCTTTGAGATGATGGACTTTCTTCTCAGAATTCTTGAATATTACTCTCTCTTCATCTGACTTTGACAGTTGTCCTCTAAATGTCTTCCTGCTGGTCTTCCAGCTCTATTTATCTTTCAGCTGTCTCCGATCTAACTGAAGGTCTCCGGTGCCTGTGGCCTCTGATATGTTTCAGGAATACTTTGGACTTTCCTGGATTCTTTACTCCGATGGGTATTTATTTCTGCTGCATGTCCTTGACTTGATGACAGTAACGAGCAGTTGTGCTTGCAGCCCTGATTTGGGGCTTCTCGCAGCTTTTTTCCCTCATCTGGCGTCCGAACAGTTGTGTGCCAGTCGGAAATTGGCCGTAGTTAAAAGATCAGATTTCTCATGATCGTCTGTCCGTTAGCTGCAGCAGATCACGCATGCTGTTTGTACAATCACTTGAATACTCTGATTGTTGCTGGTGCCTATTGGAATCGGATGCACAGGCCCAGCTTGCTCTGAATTCCTACAAAAGTCAAAATGGATGTTAGCGTTGCGGTACAACACTGGACATCAGACACAGATGCTTACTTTCTACAATCATACATAAATATGAGCATGGCGGTGCCAAATTTGTAAAAATTATTGTATTAAACTTTAATCCATTAAACGATTTCCGTGCGTTTGTCTCCGGCAAAGATAAACATTTCAGGTATGTGAATTAAAAAGAAATAGAACAAGTGCAGTTACAGAAGACAGGCTTGTGCAAATTAAAAAAAAACATGTAAAATAAAAACACATGATTTCATATTTATTTATTTAACGACATCTTCCAAAGAGTTGAAACTGAATATACCACAGTTGTAAGGGATTGTGGCGCGAGCTCAGACTGACACATGTGTGGCACATTGTATTACACAAGCGTACACAGACACGTGCGTGTGCACGTGCACGGCGGCAGCAGAATTGAATGCGATAGGGAAGTGAAAAATGATTAACCCCGGGTCAGCTCTCAGCCTCAATCTCAGCAGCGTTCAAAGAACATCCTCGCCTGATTTACACTCGTCATGTTCCACAGCACACATTTGCATATATTTATTAAATTCACCACGCGTTAGAGAATAAAATATAACGGGGTGGAGGAGGGGAACGACAGAGGAGGAAGGGGGGTATTTAAAGGAGGCGTGTTTCTGATAGATTTGCCTTTCATTCATATTCATTTGCTCTCTCTCTCTTTCTCTCTCTCTCTCTCTCTCTCTCCTTCTCTCTCGTTTTCTCTGTTTTGTTCATTAGCATGGAGGTCAGTGCAGGCATCAGATGTGACTGCTCAACGCTTTAGGGAAAACACTGCTGTTGGTCAGCCTATTGAATTGACCTTGTTATCATTGTGACAGACTGTTCGTTAGATAAGGCGGCATGTAGGATGTTGATAGTCCACCACATGAAAATGAGTCTGGGTAGCAAAGCCACAGTGACAAAACATCGCCGCAGGCTGTTTCTACATGTGCTCACTAACCTCAGTTATCTTAAAATACAGGATTTTTTTTTTTTTTCCTCATTCTCACAACGTCTCTTAAGATAGTTTTATTCAGTTGTGGGCTGTGTCTGTGTTACTGCCTTTATAATATTACCAGAAATTAAATATTACCAATTGATCGAGGAAGAAAGGAGGTAGCATTTCCTTTATTTTTGTGAGCTACATGAGCTTAGTTTTCTTCCAACCCCATTAACATGTAGTCTTTATTTCTTTAGCCTGCAAAGAGGTCTCAAAATTCATTTTGATTTTCTTTTTTAAACACTGTTCTATCATACTTTTCCCAACACAAACACTGGAAAATTTGACCAGAATGCATGACCACGCACGCACGCACGTACGCACGAACGTACGCACGCACGCACGCACGCACGCACGCACGCACGCACGCACGCACGCCACTTATAGTAACGATTTCACACCACCGGTACTGCAGACGTGGTGATGCGACAGGGTGACACTTCTCAGTCTGCTCGCTCTAATTGGCTTGGACTTGGAGGCCAGAACTCAACAACGAATAAAGAAAAAAAGTGACACTAAAATGTAACTAACTCCCTTCGTATTGGTCAACCGGTAACATCTGTCCATGTTATAGCAATTTTTTAAAATAACAGCATCAACTCTGGGTAAAAGCCAGTGTCAAATCTTAGCCTCTGACAGTGCGTGTGAGTTAGAAGCCATTTTCTCCAATGACTATTGCCCTAGTCCTATAATTTTCATGATTCATGTTGATTCATATTTTTTCATGATTCATGTTGATTCATGTTTAATTGCCTGATGTTGCTTTGCATCAGTTTACTGATAAAGCAGAAGCAGTGGGTGCTAACAATTCTCATGATATTTAACATATAGTGATGTGGTTGTTGTGAAAGAAAGAATATCAAACTTCAGTACAACTGTTGTCTAAATATTTATCTTAAGAATTAAGATACAGTAGATGTAATCATTCTGATAAACCAGCCTCATTAAGCTCATGTTTTTTTTTCTTTGATTGTTTAGAACGGTAGCAAAGATATTTTTAATTCGGTGAAAATTAGGTTTACTCATTTGATTGGGTAACACCCACTCACCCGCTGCACACGCTGTAAGTGCAGTCGGGCTCTCTTACAGCTCTAATTTATGCTCTTCTGCTGGACAGTTGATGCTGGCAATTCACCCACTTAGATAGAAATTAAAACCCGGCTCACTGCCGCTTTCCGCCCAGTCTTATTCCCCCCTCGTGCCAGATGCTGTGAGCAGCTGTGGCAGGTGGGATCAATAGGGTTGAAACCTGTCCAGAGCTTTAATCCATCTGCGCTGAACCCAGAGATCAGACGTTTGGAGGAAGCCATGGCTGTCATACAGACCTGGGCTGTTTCCTGCCTCAGCCGGCTAAATGGACATCTGGAGAGAATTTGTGCTCTTTTTTTTTTTTTTTTTAGGCCTAATTGGTAACCTGGAGCATCTGGTTTTATGAGTTCATAATGGCAATTTTACTGATTTGTTAATGATCACTTATCCCAGGTCATTACAATCACATTTAAGTTTTTAGCTGGTCTCACCCGGCCGGCTCCGGCCTGCAGGTAAGGATGTGTTCCAGCAGCCAGCGGGGCCGACAAGACAGCCTCATCATCGGCTGCAGGCTGCTTCAGCAGCGGCGTTGGAGCGCCGCAGTTCCGCTCACTGACAGAGGAAGGCAGAAGTTTCACAGGGAAGGCGTGAAAAAGAAAAAAAGTCTGCTAAAAATATTTCTCACAGCTCTGCACTCAAGTGTTTGTGGACGCTGTTCTGCTGCGGTTCTGCAAATCGGAAGGATCAACATATTTGTTTCCCTCTAAAAAATAAAACAAGTGATGACAGAAATATATAAAGCAATATTACTTCCCCTGAAACGATCCCAAAGCAACTCAAATAAGTACAAAAGTGCAGAATGGAAGCGAAGCAGACTTTATCTGCTGCGGTGACCAGTTAAGATTGTTCTATTAGTTCTGCCTGTTCTTGTCAGTTGCCCTCAAATAAAGCCCAGATTACAGTTTACAATTTAAAACAGATCAAAGACTTTGGGGTTGCTGAATGAATGTCACGGCTCCTTGTATGCTGCACTCATGCTGAGTTAGACTGTGGTGGGTTAAATTCGGACATATCTGGCAACCACTGACCCCCGGGCTTGTCTGACTCTGAGTATTTGAGTTTATCCAAATACTCCTGTTTGAATGTTCATGAGCCCATAAATTTAGACGTTCTTAAATTGCTCATCCGGACTTTCTCCAGGTAGTGTTTGAGTGTTCAACAGGTGAATCAAAAGAGCTTCATTTCACTGAAACCATCAGCGGCTCCTGTTAATCAGAAGGTCAAAGGACACACAAGAAGGAATAAATCTAAGAAAGGCGTGTTTATTTTTGACCCAGTAAATTCAGGAGAACCTTTTTTTGGGCTCATGACTGAACTAAATATGGTTATTAAGGTAGTCTGTGAAGTTATTTTTTTATTATTTATAAGGTTCATCATCTAGTTTACTACGTAAATAACAGAAACATCTTGGCATGCAGATACCTATGTAAATAAGCAGAGCAAAGCATATCACACCGAAACAAACAAATAATAGTAATAAAAAAAAAAAAACCTAAGCTAAACATTGGAACGACTCCACGGCGTGGTGGTGGGCTGCCAGCAGCCTGCCTCCCTGGATGGCTCCAGTCTGATATGTGCAGAAACAATTGGCAAGAGAGGACATGAATCTCTCTCTCTCTCTCTCTCTCTCTCTCTCTCTCTCACTCACTCACACACACAC